>SZWC01007797.1:24456-35546 GCA_023375785.1 Penium margaritaceum | reverse complement strand
TACGCCTCCATCCCTTCACCACCCTGCATTTTCAGCGCCATCATCTTTTCCTCCAAAAGCATGAGGAATGCAGGATCCTTGCTCTCATACTTCTTGCACAACGTGTCCCACCCCTCCTTTGCAGTAGCCTTGTCACTCACGTACTGAAGATGCGGGTTGGAGATGGTGTTGACAAGCAACCTGTAGGCCTGCCTGTCCTTCTTCTTCCACTCCTCATACGCCGCCGCTGCACCTGAGCTGCGGTGATGCCTTTTGCCTGCGGAGGCGGAGCGCGCTCGTCGCCGCTCACCACCTCCCACAAGCCCCTCTCCTCCAAAAGGAGGCGGGTACGGATCTTCCAAAACGTGAAGTTGGCGCGTCCTTCCAGCCTCTCCAAGGGCTGGGCTGCTGTTACCATGCCTGGTGCTGCCATTTTGAGCTTTGGTGATGCTCAACGCTGCCCTTGGGTGGCGGCGCTATCCCTGCTTCTGCTGCTGCTTCTGCCAGAAAACTGTCTGACAGGAAATGGACTGTAGATGCCAGCAGACTAGGAATTTGGAAAAACGGAGCCCACCACTGGAAAATTCAGCTCAAAACATTTCAGATCGACCCATCAAACAGGGTCATCAACAGGGGATTTTGAAAGATATGCCCTCTTGAAAACAGGGTATGCTTCTGCTCCTACTCCAACTCAGACCAGCCAGATTGTAAACGGCCTTTCTCCCAAACGAATCGATGGAATGCAAATATTTTTGCACCAATGGAAAGCTTAGGAAAAATACTACAATTCTCATATGCCACGTTTTAAATTTGACAAAGAAACGAGAGAGTTATGGTCATCACAAGGCGACAGTCTTACTCATAGAGTGTAGCCCTGGCCGACCTCGCTTTGAGCATAACTCTCAATCCGACCGTTGGATCTTCGCGATCTTGTGCTCGTTGGAAAGCTTGTCTTGCGAACTTGAACATCCAGTGGTCGATTGTCAAATTTGGTCAAGGTTTGACCCTCACCCGTCACTCTCAAAGTGACGGCCTGTGCTGGCTGAATCTGGCAGAATCTTGCTCTGATACCAAATGTTGGAAATGGAGGAGAGAGGGAGCCTTGGAGCAGCGAGCATGTGTGATTGGAAGGGCATCACTTCTGCTGAAGAATGGTTTTTTTTTTTTTTTTGGAGTACATATAGAGCTAGAGCTTGGGCAAGTCAGCCCTCTCACAAGCCACACCACTTAGCCATGNTGGTCACATAACCCACAAACCCATGGAGAATCGCCATGTGTCCATGGCTAGCACACAAGGATCTCACCTCACCTAAAAAGTAAGGAGAGGTACCTTTATCCTAGTCAGCACACTCTGACAAGGCAATCCTAAGACCAAGGACCTTTTTGGATATTTCTCCCATCAGGTCTTGACCCTGGACCTCTTGCCTTTTTCTTTTCTCAGGCTAAGGCATGGAGCCATCACCCATGCCCACCCAGACATCGACGGTCCATGACCTTCGAAACTTCGAAAATTCATATCTCCCAATCCGACCGTTGGATCGGCCTCAAACTTGGACCGTAGACATTTTGCCACATGATGTTTCCAATGGTTAAGTTGGATTGGCGATCGGAGTAGGCATCTGGAAGTTTCCTGGAACTTGCTCATGTGGACTTGAAATTGAGCCGGATGGCTCCTTTCCCAACAGTGAGATCCTTGTGTGCTAGCTATAGACACATGGCAATTCTCCATGGGTTTATGGGTGATAAGACCACTAGGAGTGTCCCATGAGAGCATTCTCTAGCTCTCTAGGTCGTGTGTGAGTGGTCAGCCTGATTGCTAGGCTGATTTCCTCCCTTGTGTGAGATTATGGACTCTAGTGTGTGAGCCTTAGCCTCCATGGCTAAGTGGTGTGGCTTGTGAGAGGGCTGACTTGCCCAAGCTCTAGCTCTATATATACTCCATCATTTTGAGTGATTCAACAACCATTCTTCAGCACAAGTGATGACCTTCCAATCATACATGCTTGCTGTTCCAAGGCTCCCTCTCTCCTTTAGATCCAACATTATGGTCATCACAAGGCGATAGTATTTCTGAGAGAGAAGAGTGTAGCCCTGGCCAACCTCGTTTTGAGCATAACTCTCATTCTGACTGTTGGATCTTCAGGATCGTGCGCTTGTTGGAAAGCTTCTCTTTTAAACTTGAAGATCCAGTGACGGATTTTTGAATTTGGTGAAGATTTGACTCCAACCCGTCACTCTTAAAGTGACAGCCTGTGCTGGCTGAAAGTGGCAGAACTTGGTTCTAATACCAAGTGTTGGAACTGGAGGAGAGAGGGAGCCTTGGAGCAGTGAGCATGAGGAACAGGAAGAGCATCACTTGTGCTCAAGAATGGTTATTGAATCACTCAAAATGATAGAGTACATATAGAGCTAGAGCTTGGGCAAGTCAATCCTCTCACAAGCCAGACCACTTAGCCATGGAGGCTAAGGCTCACACACTAGTGTCCATAATCTCACATAAGGGAGGAAATCAGCCTAGCAATCAGGCTGACCACTTACACACGATGTAGAGAGCTAGAAAATGCTCTCATGGCATACTCCTAGTGGTCACATAACCCACAATCCCATGGAGAATCGCCATGTGTCCATGGCTAGCACAGAAGGATCTGACCTTACCTAAAAAGTAAGGAGAGGTAGATGTTTCCTAGTCAGCACACTCTGACAAGGCAAACCAAGAATCTGGAACCTTTTTGGATATTTCTTCCATCATGTCTTGATCCTGGACCTCTTGCCTTTTTCTTTTCTTAGGCTAAGGCATGGGGCCATCGCCCATGGTCACCCGGATATCAGCGATGGATGACCTTGATAACTTTGAAAATTCATATCTTCGAATCTGATTCTTCGATCGGACTCAAACTTGGACCGTAGATATCTTGCCACCTGATCTTTTGAATGGAGAAGTTGGATCGATGATCGGAGTAGGTTTCTGGTAGTTTATTGGAACTTGCTCCTGTGGACCTGAAACTCAGTTGGATGGCTCCCCTTTCCAACACAACTTTCTACATGTGATCTTTTTTGGAAAACGTCTTATTGGTATCCAAAATCATACACCTCAACATGATAGATATCTTCATAGAGGGGTAACTATGATTGTTAAGGAACAAGGAAGTCAAGATCGCTCATTCTAAAAAGAGCCTAGTTATGTAGGTGCCAATTGTTGATGGATTCTATGTGTTGCAAACCAAGCTCCTTGGGAGCATGTATGAATGGTTGAACAGCCGATATCTTCAAAGCCTAATATTTCACTATAGGTAGTTACCATGCTGGTCAACTCCCACAAAGACATTGATGTTGAGCTGTTGCAAAGGCACTTTTGCCATGTGGCTGATAGGAAAAAGATTAGAAGAAACATAAGAACCAGTGTGAGCCATGCCTTCAAGACAAGGCAAAGAGAAAGCCCTTTGAGTATAATGGGCAATGTGTAGCACTTATCTTCGACCTCATTCACGATGACATGAACGGACCATTATGTACTCCTTCAAACAATGATAGTAAGTATTTCATGGCCTTCATCGATGAGCACACAGATGTGGATCTAGTTCATTAAGGGAAAGGCAGAGGTCAGAAGAAGGTAGAAATTTCATTCCCATGGTATACTAGCAGATGAGCATGAAGGTAAAGGCATTGCGCACAGACATGGATGATGATTACTAGCCATACGAAGGTTAGTTGAGCCAGTGTAGTATCAACCACTGAACCAACACGGCTTACACATCCCATAGCGATGGGATTACTGAGAGGATGAATAAGAATATCTTGAGCATGACTCAACTTATGCTTTTCAACTGAAACTCACAAGGTTTCTATCTTGTGAATCTCACTCTGGCAAGCGCATTTGGTAGATGTGGCAAAAGCAACAAGAGAAGTAACTAGCGACGCCGAATGAGGCTTGAGAGTCTTTTATTACATAATATGGAAAAACGTCCAAGCAAGAGAAGTGGCAAACTCTATGTACACGCTAATACGTTTGTCATGGTTGATTATGATTCTGCACACAAGGCGTATAGGCTTCAGGAACATAAAGCTGGAAAGCTCATTAGGAGCCAAGATATCCAGTTTGCAGCGAAGAAACTTGGAAAGGGAGAGCTTGAGGATTCTATCCATACTATACAGTCAGGATAGAATCATACAACTTAAATGAACTGACCAGGTACCTGATAAAAAGAAGATGGGGCCCGTGATGTAGGATGATGGAATAGCATAGAGTATGGCTATGCAGACTAACATAGAGACAGACTCTAATAGGAAGTCTGAGTCATCCAAGACATCTGAGTCTAGTTCTTAGGCCAATGGCTCTTCCTCTAATAATAGAAAATTGGTATCAGAAGCATCATCCAAACAAGAGAAATAGATATAGCCAGGCCTTGAGGTACCACCAGGCATATTTTGGCATAACATAGAATAAAAGAAACCTCCACCTAAGTTCGTACCTTCGAGTGCCAAATAGACCGGATTCAAGTAGTCATGTTTGGCTCAAGAAGAGCCTTTAAGCGTAGCGGAGGCATTGAAAAGAAGGAGGCAGTGGATAGCAAATACATATCCATTGAACAGAACAGACCATGGATTCTGGTAGACAAGCCTCCAAAGACCCACTTGGTGTGGTCAAGGTTAGTCCTGGAGAAGACGTTTATGCCGGATAGTACTATTGACAGTATAGAGCATAAGTTGTGGCTAAGGGGTATTCATAGTATGTATACTCAAAATATGAGGAGACTTTTGTGCCTATCATCATCCTTCCCTCAATGAGATTCATGTTCACAATCAGTGCTATCAAAGACCTAAGGGTCCACTAGATATATGTTAGAATACCTTTCCTTTCTAGGAATCTAGAAGAATAGGTGCTAATGGAAGTACTGCTGGAAGTCAAGGCTCCCAAAAACAAGGTATGCAATCTTGTAAAAGCGCTCTACAAGCTAAAATAGGCTCCAAGGATGTCGAACAATGAGATGGATGGCTTTATGATTGAACTCACCTCGATAAACAATGAGAATAACCCTGGTGTGGAAATGCAAGAGGATAAAAGGAGCTTGATGCTGGTTGAATAGTACGTGGATGACCTCATCATATACTCGTCGTTGACGGAGCTTTCAACAAACTTGAAGTCAAATCTCAACAAAAGCTTCTACATGAAGGACATGGATCCTCTCAACTTCTATCTTGAAATAGTTATGTCCCATAATCAAGTAGTAGGAATCATAAAGCTGAACCAGACCAACTACGTCATGGATATCCTCAATTTCTATTACATGGAGGAGTAGAGACCCATCAGCACACCCATGAAAACAGACTAGCTCTTCTTTTCCATAAGCCCTAACATGGAAACCAAACGACATGAGCTAGAAAATACTCCCTGCTGACTAGCAGGGAATGTATAGTCAGCTATTTGTTGGATCTGGAGGAGAGAGGGAGCCTTGAAGCAGCGAGCATGTGTGATTGGAAGGGCATCACTTGTGCTGAAAAATGGTTGTTAAATCACTCAAAATGATGGAATACATATAGAACTAGAGCTTGGGCAAGTCAGCCCTCTCACAAGCCACACCACTTAGCCATGAATGCTAAGGCTCACACACTAGAGTCCATAATCTCACACAAGGGGGGAAATCAGCCTAGCAATCAGGTCGACTACTCACACACGACCTAGAGAGCTAGAGAATGCTCTCATGGCACACTCCTAGTAGTCAGATAACCCACAAACCCATGGAGAATCACCATGTGTCCATGGCTAGCACACAAGGATCTCACCTCACCTAAAAAGTAACGAGAGGTACCTTTATCCTAGTCAGGACACTCTGACAAGGCAAGACAAGAATCTAGGACCTTTTTGGATATTTCTCCCATTAGGTCTTGACCCTGGACCTCTTGCCTTTTTCTTTTCTCAGGCTAAGACATGGTATTGGAAATGGAGGAGAGAGGGAGCCTTGGAGCAGCGAGCATGTGTGATTGGAAGGGCATCACTTGTGCTGAAGAATGGTTGTTCAATCACTCAAAATGATGGAGTACATATAGAGCTAGAGCTTGGGCAAGTCAGCCCTCTCACAAGCCACACCACTTAGCCATGGAGGCTAAGGCTCACACACTAGAATCCATAATCTCACACAAGGGAGGAAATCAGCCTAGCAATCAGGCTGACCACTCACACACAACCTAGAGAGCTAGAGAATGCTCTCATGGCACACTCCTAGTGGTCACATAACCCACAAACCCATGGAGAATCGCCATGTGTCCATGGCTAGCACACAAGGATCTCACCTCACCTAAAAAGTAAGGAGAGGTACCTTTATCCTAGTCAGCACACTCTGACAAGGCAATCCTAAGACCAAGGACCTTTTTGGATATTTCTCCCATCAGGTCTTGACCCTGGACCTTTTGCCTTTTTCTTTTCTCACGCTAAGGCATGGAGCCATCACCCATGCCCACCCACACATCGACGGTCCATGACCCCCGAAACTGCTTCCTACACTCCCACTCATCTCTGCCATGAGACGTTGGAGCCAAACTGCTTCCTTGGCTCCAAAGCTGAAAGATACATACTCAGCTTCTGTACTCGAGGTGGCCACGACCACCTGCCGCTTGCTGCACCAGCTGATGGCTCCACTATTCATGAGGAACACATGTCCAGAGATGGACTTGTGGTCCTCAGGGTTTGAAGCCCAATCTGCGTCTGTGTAGCCGATGATGCTGTTGTCATTGCCGTTGTAGGTGATGCCAATGTTGATGGTTCCAGCAAGGTAGCGGAAGATCCGCTTCACTGCCTTCTGGTACTCCGGTCCGGCATTAGCCATGTGCTGGCTCACAACGCTCACAGCCTGTGCGAGGTCCGGCCTGGTTGCCACCATCAGGTTCATGAGACTGCCGACGGCGCTCTGGTACTTCTGTCGCTCAGCTGCATTTGCTTCTCCATTGAAGCTCACGAGGTACTGCCGCGTCTCCAGCGGCGTGCCGATGGGTTTNCAAAACATCCTTGATGTAGCGGCTCTGCTGCAGCGAGAGAGAGCGTGACTTGCGGTCACGCACGATCTGGATACCGAGGAAGTATGATGCCTCCCCGAGATCAGACATCTGGAAGCGCTCCTGCATGGCTTCCTTGAACTCCTGCAGTGCAGACATGCTGTTTGAAAGGAGGAGCATGTCATCCACATAGACAATGATGATGAGGATCTCATGCTCATGCTGCCAGCGATACACGCTGTAGTCACACTCGCTGCGCTCAAACCCCATGCACTGCAACGCCACATCCGACTTCTGGTTCCAAGCACGCGACGCTTGGTTGAGGCCGTACAGCGACTTCTGCAGCTTGCAGACCAAGTGCTCCTGGCCATCCATGACGAACCCCTCCGGCTGCTCCATGTAGATCTCCGCCTCCAAGTCACCATTCAAGAATGCCGTCTTGACATCCATATGGTGAACCTCGAAGTCCTCAGCTGCTGCATAAGAGAGGAGCGTGCGCACAGAGGCAAACTTTGCAACGGGGGCAAAAGTTTCTGTGTAGTCGATGCCCTCCTGCTGCGAGTAGCCCTTGGCGACCAGCCTCGCCTTGTATTTTTCCAGGTTACCATCTGCTCCCCGCTTCTTCTTGAAGACCCACTTGCACTTGATCACTTTATGTCCAGGTGGACGCTCAGTCAGCTCCCACGTGCCGTTGTCCAGCTGCGACTGTATCTCTTGCTGTACGGCTTGCGCCCAATCTGCTGCATCCGGTGCAGCCATGGCCTCCTTGTATGACGTTGGCTCATCTCAATCTGCTGCAACTGCAACGTTCATTTGTTCTGGTTTCTGCAGCATCCAGAAATGGCCGCGCTCACCAGGCTTGTAACGCACCCTAAGAGGGTACCTCCGACCTGGAGCTGGAGCGTTAGCAGGCGGCTGACGCGGTGCGGCTGGCACAACTGCTTCTGCTGGTGGTGGTACATCTCCCTCCTCTGCTTCTGCCGATGAAGCTGCTGTATCTGCTGCATCAAACATGGGAGAGTAGAGTGATTCTCCCACTGTCACAGTAGAGGAAGGATCGGGAGAAACTGGGTCAGGAAGAATTTCTGCTCCCACTGTCTTGTCAGCTGCTGTTTCTGTTGCCTCTTCACACACAATGTTGGTGCCGATGACGTTGCTCTCGTTGAAGACGACATCCCTGGAGATAATGACGTGGCCCGTATCCCTCTCATAGAGGCGATAGGCCTTGCTTGCCACGTCGTAGCCAATCATCAGCATCTGCGCACTCTTTGCGTCCCATTTCTGCCACTTCTCCTTGGGCACGTGCATGTGCGCCAGGCTGCCAAATGCTCGGAGATGACCCACGCTCGGCTTCTTGCCAAACCACGCCTCGTACGGTGTCATCTGCTCCAGCGCCTTGGTGGGACTGCGATTCTTGATGTAGACCGCACTGCTCACGGCTTCGGCCCAGAAGTCGTAGGTCAGCCACGCCGCGTGCAGCATGGAGCGCACCGACTCCACAATGGTACAGTTGGCGCGTTCTGCTACGCCGTTCTGCTGCGGCGAGTATGGCGCGGTACGCTGCGCCTTGATGCCAGCTGCTGCGAGGTAGTCCTGGAACTCCTTGCTCAGGTACTCTCCACCGCGATCGCTGCGCAGCGCCTTGATCTTCTTGCCAGTCTGGTTCTCCACCATGGCCTTGAACTCCTTGAACCTGTCAAAGCACTGGTCCTTGGAAGGAAGGAAGTACACAGCAGTGTAACGGCTGAAATCATCAATGAAGGTCAGAAAATACCTAGAGCCTCCAAAGCTCTGGGTCTGCATCGGTCCGCACAAGTCCGTGTGGACCAGCTCCAACACCCCTTTTGCACGCTCCCCTGCTCCAGAGAACGCCTCGCGGTGCTGCTTCCCCTCCAAATAGCCAATGCATAACTGCTGCTCTAAGTTAGAGATGGTAGGTAGGTCACGCACCATCTTCTTTGCTTGAAGCTGCTGTAAGGCGCGCATGCCGATGTGGCTGTAGCGTGCATGCCAGATCTCGCCATCTGTCGCCTGTACCACTGCTGCAAGACTCTGCTCACGCGGGATCTTGGTCGCCCCTAGCAGGCGGTACATGTCGCCCTCCTTCACCGACTTGGCCAACTCCTCTCCTGTTTCCTTGTCGAGGATGTAGCCGTAATCATCGTCAAAAACGACGCGCACTCCTGTGTTTGTGAGAGAGGACACTGAGAGAAGGTTGAACGCAGCATCAGGCACATACAGCATGCCATGGAACACTCCCACTTCAATGCCACGCGGGGTCTCCAACCACATCTCCACAATCCCAATCCCCTCAGCATACACCACCCGATCATCACCCAAAGCAATCGGACGGGAGGGAATGGAGAACAGCTGCGTGAACCACTCCTTGTGGTGCGTCAGACTCTTGGTACACCCCGAGTCCTTGTACCACGCCAGATCCGCCTTTTCCTTCTGCAACATGTCAGACTTTGCCATGAAGAGGCAGTCGCGCACCTCCTTGGCAACGTTCATATTGCCAAAATGGCGCACGCCAGTCTGGTTCTGCTACTGCTGCTGCTGCTGGCGTTGTTGTGACTGCTGCTACTGTTGCTGTGGAGATTGCTGCTTTTGCTGCTGCTGCTGCTGCTCCTTCTGGTCCCTCTTGAACTTGAAGCACTCTTTCTTGTAGTGCCCCTCTTTCTGGCAATAGTTGCACTTGCCCTTCTTCTTGCCTCTCTGCTGCCCGGACTGCTGCCTGTCCTTCTTCTTCCACTCCTCATACGTCGCTGGTACAGCTGCAGAAGAACCCGCATCAGCTGCACCCTTTTGCGGCGTCTTCCCCACCACCACCTGCACTGCGGTGATGCCTTTTGCCTGTGGAACTGGAGCCGGCTCGTCGCCGCTCACCACCTCCCANAAGCCCCTCTCCTCCAAAAGGAGGCGGGTACGGATCTTCCAAAACGTGAAGTTGGCGCGTCCCTCCAGCCTCTCCCAAGGCTGGGCTGCTGTCACAACGCCAGCTGCTGCCATTTTGAGCCTTGGTGATGCTCAGCGCTGCCCTTGGATGGCGGCGCTACCCCTGCTTCTGCTGCTGCTTCTGTCAGAAATCTGTCTGACAGAAAATGGAATGTAGATGCCAGCAGACTGGGAATTTAAAAAAACTGAGCCCACCACTGGAAAATTCAGCTCAAAACCTTTCAGATACACCCATAAAACAGGGTCATCAACAGGGGATTTCAAAAGATATGCCCTCTTGAAAACAGGGTATGCTTCTGCTCCTACTCCAACTCAGGCCAGCCAGCTTGTAAACGGCGTTTCTCCCAAACGAATCCATGGAATGCAAATATTTTTGCACCAATGGAAAGCGTAGGAAAAATACTACAATTCGCATGTGCCAATTTTTAAATTTGACAAAGAAACAAGAGAGTTATTGTCATCACAAGGCGACAGTCTTACTCATAGAGAAGAGTGTAGGCCTGGCCGACCTCGTTTTGAGCATAACTCTCAATCCGACCGTTGGATCTTTGCGATCTTGGGCGCGTTGCAAAACTTGTCTTCTGAAATTGAAGATCCAGTGGTCGATCGTCAAATTTGGTGAAGGATTCACCCCAACCCGTGTTGGATCTGGAGGAGAGAGGGAACCTTGGAGCAGCGAGCATGTGGGACTGAAAGGGCATCACTTGTGCTGAAGAATGGTTGTTCAATCACTCAAAATGATGGAGTACATATAGAGCTAGAGCTTGGGCAAGTCAGCCCTCTCACAAGCCACACCACTTAGCCATGGAGGCTAAGGCTCACACACTAGAATCCATAATCTCACACAAGGGAGGAAATCAGCCTAGCAATCAGGCTGACCACTCACACACGACCTAGAGAGCTAGAGAATGCTCTCATGGCACACTCCTAGTGGTCACATAACCCACAAACCCATGGAGAATCGCCATGTGTCCATGGCTAGCACACAAGGATCTCACCTCACCTAAAAAGTAAGGAGAGGTACCTTTATCCTAGTCAGCACACTCTGACAAGGCAATCCTAAGACCAAGGACCTTTTTGGATATTTCTCCTATCAGGTCCTGACCCTGGACCTCTTGCCTTTTTCTTTTCTCAGGCTAAGGCATGGAGCCATCACCCATGCCCACCCA
>SZWC01007797.1:0-20719 GCA_023375785.1 Penium margaritaceum | reverse complement strand
GTCAAATTTGGTGAAGGTTTCACCCCAACCCGTCACTCTCAAAGTGACGGCCTGTGCTGGCTAAAAGTGGCAGAACTTGGCTCTGATACCAAATGTTGGATCTGGAGGAGAGAGGGAGCCTTGGAGCAGCGAGCATGTGGGACTGAAAGGGCATCACTTGTGCTGAAGAATGGTTGTTCAATCACTCAAAATGATGGAGTACATATAGAGCTAGAGCTTGGGCAAGTCAGCCCTCTCACAAGCCACACCACTTAGCCATGGAGGCTAAGGCTCACACACTAGAATCCATAATCTCACACAAGGGAGGAAATCAGCCTAGCAATCAGGCTGACCACTCACACACGACCTAGAGAGCTAGAGAATGCTCTCATGGCACACTCCTAGTGGTCACATAACCCACAAACCCATGGAGAATCGCCATGTGTCCATGGCTAGCACACAAGGATCTCACCTCACCTAAAAAGTAAGGAGAGGTACCTTTATCCTAGTCAGCACACTCTGACAAGGCAATCCTAAGACCAAGGACCTTTTTGGATATTTCTCCTATCAGGTCCTGACCCTGGACCTCTTGCCTTTTTCTTTTCTCAGGCTAAGGCATGGAGCCATCACCCATACCCACCCAGACATCGACGGTCCATGACCCCCGAAACTTCGAAAATTGATATCTCCCAATCCGACCGTTGGATCGGGCTGAAACTTGGACCGTAGACATTTTGCCACATGATCTTTCCAATGGTGAAGTCGGATTGGCGATCGGACCAGGCATCTGGTACTTTCCTGGAACTTGCTCTTGTGGACCCGAAACTGAGCCGGATGGCTCCTTTCCCAACAACCCGTCACTCTCAAAGTGACGGCCTGTGCTGGCTACAAGTGGCAGAACTTGGCTCTGATACCAAATGTTGGAAATGGAGGAGAGAGGGAGCCTTGGAAGGGCATCACTTTTGCTGAAGAATGGTTGTTCAATCACTCAAAATGATGGAGTACATATAGAGCTAGAGCTTGGGCAAGTCAGCCCTCTCACAATCCACACCACTTAGCCATGGAGGCTAAGACTCACACACTAGAATTTATAATCTCATACAAGGGAGGAAATCAGCCTAGCAATCAGGCTGACCACTCACACACGACCTACAGAGCTAGAGAATGCTCTCATGGCACACTCCTAGTGGTCACATAACCCACAAACCCATGGAGAATCGCCATGTGTCCATGGCTAGCACACAAGGATCTCACCTCACCTAAAAAGTAAGGAGAGGTACATTTATCCTAGTCAGCACACTCTGACAAGGCAATCCTAAGACCAAGGACCTTTTTGCATATTTCTCCCATCAGGTCTTGACCCTGGACCTTTGCCTTTTTCTTTTCTCAGGCTAAGGCATGGAGCCATCACCCATGCCCACCCACACATCGACGGTCCATGACCCCCGAAACTTCGAAAATTCATATCTCCCAATCCGACTGTTGGATCGGCCTCAAACTTGGACCGTAGACATTTTGCCACATGATCTTTCGAATGGTGAAGTGGGATTGGCGATCGGAGCAGGCATCTTGTACTTTCCTGGAACTTGCTCCTGTGGACCTGAAATTGAGCCGGATGGCTCCCTTTCCAACACATGGAGCTGTTGGATCTAGAGGAGAGAGGGAGCCTTGGAGTAGCGAGCATGTGTGATTGGAAAGGCATCACTTGTGCTGAAGAATGGTTGTTGAATCACTCAAAATGGAGTATATATAGAGCTAGAGCTTGGGCAAGTCAGCCCTCTCACAAGCCACACCACTTAGCCATGGAGGCTAAGGCTTACACACTAGAGTCCATAATCTCACACAACGGAGGAAATCAGCCTACCAATCAGGCTGACCACTCACACACGACCTAGAGAGCTAGAGAATGCTCTCATGGCATACTCTTAGTGGTCACATAACCCACAAACCCATGGAGAATCGCCATGTGTGCATGGCTAGCACACAAGGATCTCACCTCACTTAAGAAGTAAGGAGAGGTACCTTTATCCTAGTGAGCACACTCTGACAAGGCAAACCAAGAATCTAGGACCTTTTTGGATGTTTCTCCCATCAGGTCTTGACCCTGGACCTCTTGCCTTTTTCTTTTCTCAGGCTAAGGCATGGAGCCATCACCCATGGCCACCCAGACATCGACGGTCCATGACCCCCAAAATTTCAAAAATTCATATCTCCCAATCCGACCGTTGGATCGGCCTCAAACTCGGAGCGTAGACGTTTTGCCACCTGATCTTTCCAATGAAATCAGATTGACAATCGGAGCAGGCATCTGGTACTTTCCTGGAACTTGCTCCTGTGGACCTGAAACTGAGCCAGATGGCTCCTTTCCCAACAATCCTCCACTTTGTCGTTGTCAGAGTGGGCTGAGTCCACATGCCTTCATGCAAAACTGTTGTTTCTCACATGTTACTGGCTTGGTGCAGAAATCAGCGACCTGCTTGCTGGTTGGAATAAACTCCAACTTGATAGCACCCTCCTGCACCATATGCCTGATGAAGTGATATGCGATGTCAATGTGCTTGGTGCGTGCATGGTGCTCAGGATTCTTGGAGAGTGCGATTGCGCTCTGGTTGTCGACGTACACACGAACTGGAACTGCTGCATCCCCACTCATCTCTGCCATGAGACGCTTAAGCCAAATTGCTTCCTTGGCTCCAAAGCTGAGAGACACATACTCAGCTTCCATGCTTGAGGTGGCCACGACCACTTGCCGCTTGCTGCACCAGCTAATGGCCCCACCATTCATGAGGAAGACATTTTCACAGGTGGACTTAGGTCCTCAAGGTTTGAAGCCGAATCTGCGTCTGTGTAGCTGATGATGGTGTTGTCGTTGCTATTGTACGTGATGCCGATGTTGATGGTTCCAGCAAGGTAGCGGAAGATCCGCTTCACTGCCTGCTGGTGCTCAGGTCCGGGATTTACCATGTGCTGGCTCATAACGCTAACAGTTTGTCCAAGGTCCCGCCTGGTTGCCACCATCAGGTACATGAGACTGCCGACGGCACTATGGTACTTCTGCCGCTCAGCTGCATTTTTTTGATCTCCATTGAAGCTCACGAGGTACTGCCGCGTCTCCAGTGGCGTGCTGATGGGTTTTGCCTCTGCCATGCCAAATTGCTGCAAATCATCTCTGATATAGCGGCTCTGTTGCAGCAAGAGAGAGCGTAAATTACGGTCACGCGTGATCTGGATACCGAGGAAGTATGATGCCTCCCCGAGATCAGGCATCTGGAAGCGCTCCTACATGGTTTCCTTGAACTCTGCAGTGCAGACATGCTGTTGGAAAGGAGGAGCATGTCATCCACATAGACGATGATGATGAGCACCTCATGACCATACTGCCAGCGATAGACGCTTTTGTCACACTCACTGCGCTCAAACCCCATGCACTACAACGCCGCATCCAACTTCTGATTCCAGGCACGCGACGCTTGCTTGAGGTCGTACAGCGACTTTGGAGCTTGCAAACCAAATGCTCTTGGCCATCCATGACGAACCCCTCCAGCTGCTCCTTGTAGATCTCCTCCTCCAAGGCACCATTCAAGAATGCCTTCTTGACTTCCATGTGGTGAACCTCGAAGTCCTCAGCTGCCGCATAAGAGAGGAACCTATGCATAGAGGCAAACTTTGCAACAGGGGCAAACGTTTCTGTGTAGTAAATGCCCTCCTTCTGCGAGTAGCCCTTGGCAACCAGCCTCGACCTGTACTTTTCCAGGTAACCATCTGATCCCTGCTTCCTCTTCAACACCCACTTGCACTTGATCACCTTACGTCCAGGTGGACGCTCAGTCAGCTCCCACGTGCCGTTGTCCAGCTGTGACTGTATCTCCTGCTGCACGGCTTGCACCCAATCTGTTGCATCCGATGCAGCCATGGCCTCCTTGTATGACGTTAGTTAATCTGAATCTACTACAACTGCTACGTTCATCTGTTCTGGTTTTTGCAGCATCCACAAATGGCTCTGCTTACAAGGCTTGTAATGCATCCTTAGAGGGTACCTGCGATCGAGTGCTAGAGCGTTAGCGGGTGGCTGGCGCGGTGCTGCTGGTACAACTGCTGCTGCTGGTGGTGCTACATCTCCCTCCTCTGCTTCTACGGATGAGGCTGTGTATCTAGTGCATCAGACATGGGAGAGTAGAGTGATTCTCCAACTGTCATAATAGAGGAAGGATCGGGAGAGAATGGGTCAGGAAGGATTCCTGCTCTTATTGTCTCGTTACCTGCTGGTTCTGCTGCCACTTCACCGACAATGTTGGTGCCGATGACATTGCTCTCGTTGAAGACGACATTCTTGGATGTGATGACGTGGCCTGTATTCCTCTCGTAGAGGCAATAGGCCTTGCTTACCACGTCGAAGCCAATCATTAGCATCTCCACACTCTTTGCGTCCTATTTCTGCCGCTTCTCCTTGGGCACGTGCATATGCACCAGGCTGCCAAATGCTCAGAGATGACCCACGCTCGGTTTCTTGCCAAACCACGCCTCGTACGGCGTCATTTGCTCCAGGGCTTTTGTTGGACTGCGGTTCTTGATGTACACCAGAAGTTGTAGGTTTGCCGAGCCGCGTGCAGCATGGAGTGCGCCGACACTACAATTGTACGCTAAGCGCGTTCTGCTACACCGTTCTGCTACAGTGAGTACGGCGCGGTACGGTGCGTCTTGATGCCAGTTGCTGCGAGGAAGTCCTGGAACTCCTTGCTTAGATACTCTCCACAACGATCGCTGTGCAGCGCCTTGATCTTCTTGCCAGTCTGGTTCTCCACCATGGCCTTGAACTCCTTGAACCTCTCAAAGCACTGGTCCTTGGAAGGAAGGAAATACACAGCAGTGTAACGGCTGAAATCATCAATGAAGGTCAGGAAAAACCTAGAGCGCCCAAAGCTCTAGGTCTGCATCGGCCGGAATTAGTCCGTGGGGACCAGCTCCAACACCTCCTTTGCACGCTCTCCTACTCCAGAGAACGCCTCCCGGTGCTGCTTCCCCTCCAAACAGCTGATGTACAACTGCTGCTCAAAGTTAGAGATGGTAGGCAGGTCACGTTCCATCTGCTTTGCTTGAAGCTGCTGCAAAGCGTGCATGCCGATATGGCCGTAGCTCGCATGCCAGATCTTGTCATCTGTCGCGTGCAACACTGCTGCAAGACTCTGCTCACGCAGGATCTTGGTCGCCTCCAGCAGGCGGTACACGTCGCCCTCCTTCACCGACCTGGCCAACTCCTCTCATGTATCCTTGTTGAGGATGTAGCCATAGTCATCATCGAAGACGACGCGCAGTCCTGTGTTTATAAGAGAGGAGACTGAGAGAAGGTTGAATGCAGCATCAATTACATATAGCACGCCATGGAACACTCCCACTTCAATGCCACGTGGGGTCTCCAACCACGTATCTACAATCCCAATCCCCTCATTATACACCACCCAATCATCACTCATAGCGAAAGGACGAGGAGGGATGGACTGTAGCTGTGTAAACCATTCCTTGTGATGTATGAAGCTCTTGGTACACCTTGAGTCCTTGTAGCATGCGAGATCCGCCTTCTCCACCTGCAACATATCAGACTTCGCCATGAAGAGACGGTCGCGCACCTCCTTGGCCACATTCATGTTGCCAAAGTGGCGCACACCAGCCTGGTTTTGCTGTTGCTACTGCTGCTGACGCTGCTGTGACTGCTGCTACTGTTGTTGCTGCTTTTGCTGTTGGTGCTGCGATAACTGCTGCTACTGCTACTCCTTCTGGTCCCTCTTCAGCTTGAAACACTCCTTTTTGTAGTGTCCCTCTTTCTGGCAGTAGTGGTATTTGCTTTTCTTTCTGCCTTTCTACTGCCCAGACTGCTCCTGCTGTTGTTGGTTGCGTGAGCTCGTGGCTACAAAAGCTGCTTCACTGCTGCCGCAGCCATTGCGCTTTGCTGCATTGCGATGTAATTCCACCTGCACCAGGTGTGTGCACGTGAAATTGAGGTCCAGAGTTGGCTGGAAATCCAACGCCTCTCGCACCGTGTCGTAGCTGATTATGAGTCCACTAAGCAAGAGGAGGATGAAGCGCGTCTCTTCCATAGAGTTGCCAGCCGCTCTCAGCTGCTTTGCCAGCTCCTTTGCCCTGTCTAGATATGCCTCCATCCCTTCACCACCTTGAATTTTCAGCGCCATCATCTTTTTCTCCAAAAGCATGAGGAATGTAGGATCTTTGCTCTCATACTTCTTGCAAAACGTTTACCACACCTCCTTTGAAGTAGCCAAGTCTCTCACATACTAAAGATGCGGGTTGGAGATGGTGTTGACGAGCAACATGTAGGCCTGCCTGTCCTTCTTCTTCTACTCCTCATACACTGCTGGTAGAGCTGCAGAAGAACCCGCATCAGCTGCACCCATTTTACGGAGTCCTCTCCGCTACCACCTGCGCTGCGGTGATGGCTTTTGCCTGTGGAACTGGAGCCGGCTCGTCGCCGCTCACCACCTCCCACAAGGCCCTGTACTCCAAAAGGAGACGGGTACGGATCTTCAAAAACGTGAAGTTGGCGCGTCCCTCCAGCCTCTCCAAAGGCTCGACTGCTGTCACAAGGCCAACTGCTGCCATTTTGAGCATTGGTGATGCTTAGCGTTGCCCTTGGATCGCGGCGCTATCCCTGCTTCTGCTATTGCTTCTGCCAGAAAATGGACTGTAAATGCCAGTAGACTGGGAAATTTGAAACATAAAGATCACCACTGGAAAATTCAGCTGAAAACCTTTCAAATCGACTCATAAAACAGGGTCATCAAGAGGGGATTTTAAAAGATATGCCCTCTTGAAAACAGGGTATGCTTCTGCTCCTACTCCAACTCAGACCAGCAAGCTTGTAAACTACATTTCTCCCAAACGAATCAATAGAATGCAAATATGTTTTCTCCAATAAAAAGCTTAGAAAAAATACTACAGTTCGCACATGCCACTTTTTAAATTTGACAAAGAAACAAGAGAGTTCTGGTCATCACAAGGCGACGGTGTTACTCATAGAGAAGAGTGTAGCCGTGGCCGACCTCATTTTGAGCATAGCTCTCAATCCGACTGTTGGATCTTCGCAATATTGGACTCGTTAGAAAGCTTGTCTATTGAACTTGATGATCTTGTGGTCAAATTTTAAATCTGATGAAGATATCATCCCAACCCGTCACTCTCAAAGTAATGGCCTGTGCTGGCTGAAAGTGGTATAACTTGGCTCTGATACCAAATGTTGGATCTGGAGGAGAGAGGGAGCCTTTAAGCAGCGAGCATGTGTGACTGGAGGGCATCCCTTGTGCTGAAGAATTGATGTTAAATCACTCAAAATGATGGAGTACATATAAAGCTAGAGCTTGGGCAAGTCAGCCCTCTCACAAGCTACACCACTTAGCCATGAAGGCTAAGGGTCACACATTAGAGTCCATAAACTCACACAAGGGGGGAAATCAGCCTAGCAATCAGGCTGACTACTCACACACGACCTAGAGAGCTAGAGAATGCTCTCATGGCATACTCTTATTGGTCACATAACCCACAAATCCATGGAGAATCGCCATGTGTCCATGGCTAGCACACAAGGATCTCACCTCACCTAAAAAGTAAGGAGAGGTATCTTTATCCTAGTCAGCACACTCTGACAAAGCAACCCAAGAATCGAGGACCTTTTTGGATATTTCTCCCACCAGGTCTTGACCCTGGACCTCTTGCCTTTTTCTTTTCTCAAGCTACAGCATGGAGCCATCACCCATGGCAACCCAGTCATCAACGGTCCATGACCCCCGAACTTTCGAAAATTCATATCTCCCAATCCGACCATTGGATCGGCCTCAAACTTGGACCGTAAACGTTTTTCTACATGACCTTTCGAATGGTGAAGTCAGATTGACAATTGGAGAAGGCATCTGGTACTTTCGTGGAACTTGCTCCTGGGGACCTGAAATTGAGCCGGATGGCTCCTTTCCGAACACTATTGACAACTTCATGTATGCCATGGCAGGAACATTCCGTAACATTTGCTATATTGTGGAACAGGTCAATAGATTTGTGGGCAATATAGGGTCACATTAATGGCAAGCAGTGATTTGCATCGTGTCCTATCTACAGAAGACACAACACATGGGACTTCCCTTTGGAGGCCAAGAAAGATCCGGCCACCTATGCGTCTTGTACTATTATGCCACCGACTCGAGAGGAAGAATCAATGGAAGAAAGTACACCACAAAATTCATGTGCGTATTCAATGGTGCCGCACTCCCTTGGGCAAGCACAAAGTAAGACTGTGTTCCCCTCTACCAGTGAGGCTGAGTACATTACTAAATCTTAAGTATGAAAGGAAACATAGTAGTTACGCAGCTTGCTTATTGAGATGAAAGTACCACAGATGGAAGAATTGGTGGCCGGGATCGACAACAGGATTCCTATGCAAATGATGTAGGATGATATAATCTCTTGGTACACCGAGCACATTGACGTCATCTTTTGCTCATACAATCTGATTGCAAAGGAGATTGAGGACGTGGAGTATGTGAAGACCAAGAAGATGCTTGGAAAAAACATGACCACGGTGCTTGATAACCACTCTCCCTCTACAAGTAGCCTAGGGATTGGTATGGTCAACATAGTAGATAAAGACCAATCCAAGGCAACTGGAGAGAAAATATATCTTACAGCAGATTGACAGAGGTACAAGTAAGAGATTATTGATTTGGTATACCCCTTGTCCATAGGATAAGAGCAGGATAGACTAGGCATGCACTACTCCCTTGGAATAAGTCTTCCAAGTTTGGTCCACAAAGATAAAACATACACTGCTCCTTTGGAATAAGTCTTGCTGGTTTAGACTGGATCGTATGGCCAGTAAACTCTACATAGGAGAACTATTTATGGCTTAGAAATTCCAATATTAGTGAAAGGTAACGAGGTCAAAAACTGGCCGAGTGGCTTGTTTTCTTTTGGAAAAAAGGGTAACAGGTAGATTTTGATACATCCCTCAAGAATGTTCAGGGTATTTTGTACTGGTTGGCGCTAGTTGGTGGTCATACTGAGTACCATGTAGGAAAAAGGACTATGCAATCCAGAATGCCCCTAAAGTTGCTCGTTGTAAGAGCCACTATGCGCCTAAGCTCAACGCTCCCTCTAGGACAAAAGCTACCCGTTGGTTCTTCAAACTTGGGCCATTTGGCTGAGTTTCAGATTCATTTGAATGCGTTCCAAGATGATACCGTATACTTGCTCCGATTGTCAATCTGAGTTTTTCATTCCATAGAACAGATGGTGTATTATCTCTGTTCCAAGTTTTAGGCTGATCCAACAGTCGGTTTGGGAGATATGGATTTCCAAAGGTTTTGAGGTCATTGACCACATGTGTCTGTGTAACTATGGGCGACGGCTCCATCCCTTAGTCGGGAAAAGAAAAAGGAAGAGGCCCAGAGTCAAGACCTAGTGAGACAAACATCCGAAAGCTTTTGTTGTTTTACGATTGCCTTGTCAGAGTATATTGACGAGGAAAACCATACCTCCTTACTATTTTCATGGTGATTCCCCATGTATTTGTAGGTTATGTGACTATGAAGAGTGTGGCATGAGATTCTTTTTCAGCTCTCAAGGTTATGTGTGATTGGCCAGCCTGGTTGTTAGACTCATTTCCTTTCTTGTCTTAGATTATTGAATCTAGTAAGTGAGCCTTGGGCTGTATGGCTAAGTAGTGTAGCTTGTGAGAGGGCTGACTTGTCCAAGCTCTAGCTGTATATGTTCTCCATGATTTTCAGTAATTGAACAGCCATTCTTCAGCACAACTGATATCCTTTCACTTATCCATAATCGTTGTTCCAAGACTACCCATGTCCTTTATGTATAAGCATTGGTACGACAATAAGATTCTGACAATTTCAGCCATCGCCAACCGTGACTTTGAGAGTGATGGGTTAGGATCAACCCTTCACCTAATTCAGTGATCATCCAGTGGATGCTCAAGTTTACAAGACAAGTTTTGCAATGAGTCCAATAGGCAGATGCAAAACTATGCTCAAAACAGGATACCCCGGGGATACTGTCTTCTCTTTGAGGAAGAGAGTCACCTAGTGATGACCAAAGCTCTGTCTTTTCCTTCTCAAATGAAAAGCACGATCCGTCATTATTGTAAACATGTTTGCATTCCATTGTTATGTTTAGGAGAAGTGCCGGTTTGAAGTTAGCTGGTCCAAGGTAGGATAGGAGATGTAGCCTACCTTAGTTTCCATAGGATGTATATATGATAATCCCATGTTGATAACGTTATTTCATGGATCCATCGGAAAGGATATTCTGGTGTTCTGGTAATGGATTGCGTTTTTCTAAGTTTATCGTTTTTTCGTCTTTAAAATGAGTTACATGTCGAAGATTTTTGGCAAAACTAGTAGTAGGAGGGATAGTGAAGCCACTCAAGGGTAGGTAAGCACTAACAGAGCTATTAAAGGTAGTAGTTGGCGTCATGACAATAGGGTAGCCTGTGGATAGGCTGGAGGGATACTCAAACTTCACATTTTAGAAGATCCGTAAACACCTCATTTTGGAGGAGAGGAGTTTGTTATAGGTACTGAACAGCAACTAGGCTGTAGTTCCACATGCAATTCATCATTGCAGTTCAGTTGGTGGAAAAGAAGAAATCACAAAAAGGTGCAACAGAAGTAAGCTCATGTGCAACTATAGTAGTACCGTATCAAAAGTAGAAGAAAAAACTGAGGTAGGCTTATCGTCTACTTGTTAATACCATCTATATCGTGCATCTATAGTAAGTTAATAACAAGGCTATTGCAAAGGAGAGATGGGACACCTTCTGCAATGAGTATGAGAGCAAAGATCCCACATTCCAAATGCCTTTTGAGGAGAAGACCATGGCATTAAAAGGGTAGGATGGTGAAGGGATGAAGGTATTCCAGGAAAGGATAATCAGTCTAGCAAAGAAACAGAAAGCTGCTAGGAGCCCTGTGGAAGAGACACAGTTCATGCTTATGGGATTACCAATGAGCCATGACATGGTGCGAGAGACTCTGTACTGCCAGCTAACTCTTGACCTCGACTATATTTTCACACACTTTTCCAAACGACTATGTGGAATTTCACTGGAATGCAGCAAAACGCAATGGTAACAACACTAGTGAAGCACCTTTTGTCGCCATGGACTAACGAAACCAGTAGAAGTAGTGTGGATAGTATTATGGCAAGAACAAATGCAAGTGCCATCATTGCGAGAGAGAGAGGGGTACTACAAGAGAGAGTGCATCAAGTTCGTCATAACAGCAACAAAAACAATAGACTCCACAGTAGTAGAAA
This sequence comes from Penium margaritaceum, assembly GCA_023375785.1. Taxonomy (NCBI): domain Eukaryota; kingdom Viridiplantae; phylum Streptophyta; class Zygnematophyceae; order Desmidiales; family Peniaceae; genus Penium; species Penium margaritaceum. The sequence continues at coordinate 9,415 of SZWC01007797.1, read as the reverse complement.
TGGTAGTTACAATAGCGTCTCCACCAATAGTATGAAAGTCAAACAGGGATGTCCGACTTATGCAGTATTAGCGTATCCAACAGGGTAGGGGACCACCTTTTCATAGCAAAATTGGCATGTCCCAGGTGGAGAAGGCAGATGTGGTGTGGTATAAGGACTCAAGATACACCAAGTCTAATACATCGCAACGAATAGTTTATGTAACAAATTCTCTTTGACCTATTGCTTGAGGTGGTGGTAGAGTGTTGTTGTCTTAGGAGAATCGGATTGAGAAGATGTGGTTAAAGTCCCTGTGTGGTATTGAAGTGGAAGCATTTAATGGTGTGCTACATGTACCTGATGATAAATTCAACCTTGTCTTATTCTCCTCTCTCACCAACACAGGATTATGCATTATCTTCAACGATGACCATGGCTAAATCCTCGACAAGGACACAATTGAAGCACAATGAAATGTATTGCCTATTAGGAGCAAACACAATACCGCATGACCAAAGTCTGACAATGATGATGTAAGCGACAGATACCAAGATATCGTATACGCTTTACGCAAACACCGGCATGATCACCTTGTTATAGCTTCATGCAAAGCGGATGGTGTGTGACTTGCCGTCATCTCCGACTTTGAGCAGCATTTGTCGATCAATTGTTTAGAGGGGAAGTATCAACGAGCCTGAGGCAACGGACTAGAAAACAAGAATGATACAATGGCCCTTGCCGTCTCCTCCTATAATTTCAACGAGGAGGAGATATCATCCTCAGAATCACGCTTCCATAACAAGCAGTTTGTAGGAATCACTACATTACACAATGCCGTAAGAAGGTGGTCATTTTCCTGCAAGGAGCTGACTCCCTAAGTTAGACCAAGTAATACTTCTCTAGTGTCTACTTTCGGTCGACAACTGTGGACGGATCTTACAATCACAAACTATAATTAGCCACATGCAAGTGAAGGCCCGTAGTAGCTCCCGTATTTATTGTCCTACATGTAGCCTCAAGCCTAGGCCCATAATCGCTCCTTGGATGAGCCATGGAGGGGGAAATCTTGATTCCATCATCCCCTCTTGCCTACATGGGACCATGTATGAACAAGTGGTGGTAGCCACTTGGAAGGACGTTGGAATACTCTGAAGATGTCTCTCAAGAAATTCCTTTCCCCCTCTTGTTACAAAGAAAACAAGTCAACGGGATGCGACTTGACCCAGTGACCTCTCGCTCAAGAGACGAACTGTGGAACATCTAAGCCACAATAGGTTGTCATACATAGTATTTGATGGCTATACTATCGAGTGTAGACCAAGGGGACTTGCTCCAAAGGATCAATACATGCCTCGTTGATTAGGACTAGACGTAGGGGACTTATTCTAAAGGAACGATGTATGCCTAGTCATTCGTGTAGTTGTCTAATCTTGAGCTATGAACAAGGGGAATATCAGATCAAACAAACTCTCCCTTGCACCTCTGTCCATTTACTTGGGGATATGTTATCTCTCTAGTTGTCTTGGCCTTAGTCTTTGTCCACTACATCGAACATACCAATCTCTCCGGTACCTGCAAAATGAATTTCACTATAAAGCACCTTGATCATACAATCTTCAAGTACCTTCTTGGTATCCACGTATTTGAGGTCCACAACCTCCTTTACGACCAGGTCGCGGGAGTAGTGTTATCGAATATCGATGTTATTAGGGTTTAGGGTTATTAGTCTGTCAGAATATGACATCATCCTATGCCAATTACATGGCACCATTGTTGTCGATCTGGACCACAGTTGCTTCTATCTGTGGCACTTTCACCTCATCAAGCAGGCTACATGGGCACTCTCTCCTTGGATGCTTCTAAAAGAATGATTTTCCCTACCTCAACGGTAGATGCAAAGATTAAGTTGTCTTTTCTACTTGCCCAAGAGATAGTACTACCCTTCAAGAGGCGTATAAAGACCAAGGTGGAATTTTTGTTATCGATTCTAACTCCCCAATCGGTGTTTGTATGGTAGACGAAGCACATTGGATCAGATCCTTCTAGCCCTCCAAACTGGAGTTCCATGTGTCGTGTCTTTTGTAGATTGTGCATGATGCGCTTAACTACTTGCCAGTGCTGTCGCTTGGATTGGCCACCAACCTAATACCCTGTCCCATATTATAGTAAATGTCTGTTCGTGTTCCTACCATGGCATACACGAGGCTCCGAATAATAGACCGGTAGGGAATGTTCCCAATCCCAATGGCGTGAGATGGAGAATATTCCGTTCAATGTGAGATAGAGAATGTTCCATACCAGTGTTCTGTTGGCAACCTCATGTATACCATGGTAGGAACATACCTAGATGTCTTATGTTCTGGGATTAGTGACAAGGTTTATAGCCAAGTAAGGGCCATAATACTTGAAAGCAATAAAACACATCATGTACTGTCAATAGACGATATGACACATGGACTCCACTTAGGAGGCCCAGAAGCATCTGGCACGGTATTCCTCGTGTACTACAGAGACGCAGATTTGGAAGGAAGAATCAATGAAAGAAAATATACCTTCGGATTTGTGTGCCTCCTAAAATATGGTTAAGTCTTTTAGGCAATCAAGAAGTAGGAATGTTTATCCAGCTCTACAGCTAAGGAAGAGTGTATTGCTCTGTTAGAAGAATGCAAGCAGAGATAGTGGATATGGTGCTTGCTTGCTAAGATGAAAGTGATACGGACAGACGCAACTGTGGTCTAAATCAACAACAAGAGTCCATGCAAATGGCACAAGATGACATCATCTCCCGGAAAACAAAGTACATTGTCATGCAACCTAGTCATAAAGGAGATTGTGGACCTCGAATACGTGGAATCAAAGAAGATGCCTACAGATTCCACGACCAAGGTACTTGATAGCAAATTGCATTGTGCACGTACTGTCAATGAATCTATGGGGTACGGTCTCGACGTTTATTTGATTGTCTCATGGAGGTTCACGGCTTCTGCCCAGGCAAATCTGAGACTGAGCGTGACCTTTCTAGTCGCCTCATGCTATATCAGAAGGCAATAAGACAAAGTCACTTTTGGGAAGGGAATAACACAGTTTTGCATTAATGATTTTTTAACATGGAAATGATTTGAACATTTCTAGGGCTAGTCATGAGCTTTCCAATGCACCAAACCACGTGCGATTCCGCCAAGCTTAGCCCAAGTTACACACGCCAAACCGCTTGTCTCACCCTCCATAGAGCCTGACACCGCGACAGGCCGTGGCGCCTTCATTCACGTACAAAGCGCGTTTCATGAGGTGTGAACTACATTTCACGTCATGTATCAGTTTCTTGCGTTATTTCTATACACCTTTCCCATTTTTGGGTCAAGTTTGGTGATGGGCTGAGACGAGGTTTGAAACCTGTCCGTGGACTAGGTCTCCGAGTATTAAAATGTACTTCTGCGTTTTAGAGGCCGAGACAGAATTTTAGTTTGGTCCTTAAACAACAATCTACACTACAAGATCCAGTAAATGATCTACCGGATCGAGTGGATTATCCACCAAATCAGGTGGATTATCCACCAGATGCCTAGGCAAATTGTCTTAAGGAATTTCTCTACACTGTAGTTTTGTTACTTGGTCCGGCCGATTATCCACTGGAAGTCGCGACCGGCTCTGGGAGCCAAAACAAACACCCCAACGTTGATCCCCTGTTCAGGGTCATCAACAGGGGATTTTGAAATACATGCCCTCTTGAAAACAGGGTATGCTTCTGCTCCTATGCCAACTCAGACCAGCCAGTTTGTAAACGGCGTTTCTCTCAAACGAATCAATGGAATGCAAATATTCTATCTCCAATGGAAATCTTAGGAAAAATACTACAATTATCATGTGCCACTTTTTAAATTTGACAAAGAAACAAGAGAGTTATAGTCATCACAAGGCGACAGTCTTACTCATAGAGAAGAGTGTAGTCCTGGCTTGTCTCTTTTTTAGCATAACTCTTAATCCAACCGTTGGATCTTTGCAATCTTGGACTTGTTTGAAAGCTTGTCTTTTCAACTTGAAAATCTAGTGGTTGATCGTCCAATCTGGTGAACACTTGACCCCAATCCGTCATTCTCAAAGTTATGGCCTGTGATGGCTGAAAGTGGTAGAACTTGGCTTTGATACCAAATGTTGGATCTAGAGGAGAGAGGGAGCCTTGGAGCAGCGAGCATGTGTGATAAGAAGGGCATCACTTGTGCTGAAGAATGGTTGAATCATTCAAAATGATGGAGTACATGTAAAGCTAGAGCTTGGGCAAGTCAGCCCTCTAACAAGCCACACCACTTAGCCATGGAGGCTAAGGCTCACACACTAGAGTCCATAGTCTAACACAAGGGAGGAAATCAGCCTAGCAATCAGGCTGACAACTCACACACGACCTAGCTCTCTAGGTTGTGTGTGAGTGGTCAGCCTGATTGCTAGGCTGATTTCCTCCTTTGTGTAGGATTATGGACTCTAGTGTGTGAGCCTTAGCCTCCATGGCTAAGTGGTGTGGCTTGTGAGAGGGCTGACTTGCCCAAGCTCTAGCTCTGTATGTATTCCATCATTTTGAGTGATTCAACAACCACTCTTCAGCACAAGTGATGCCCTTCCAATCACACATGCTTGCTGCTCCAAGGCTCCCTCTCTCCTCAAGTTCTAACATTTGGTATCAGAGCCAAGTTCTGCCACTTTAAGCCAGCACAGGCAGTCACTTTGAGAGTGACGGATTGGGGTGAAACCTTCACCAAATTTGACAATCAACCACAAGATCTTCAAGTTCAAGAGACAAGCTTTTTAAAAAGCTCAAAATCGCAAAAATCCAACAGTCGGATTGAGAGGTATCCTCAAAACGAGGTCGGCCAGGGCTACACTCTTCTCTCTCAGTAAGACTATCGCCTTGTGATAACCATAACTCTCTTGTTTCTTTGTCAAATTTAAAAAGTGGCACATGCGAATTGTAGTATTATTCCTAAGCTTTCCATTGGTGCAAAAGTATTTGCATTTCATTGGTACGTTTAGGAGAAACGTCGTTTACAAGCTGGCTGGTCTGAGTTGGAGTAGGAGCAGAAGCATACCCTGTTTTCAAGAGCACATATCTTTCAAAATCCCCTGTTGATGACCCTCTTTTATGGGTTGATTTGAAAGGTTTTGAGCTGAATTTTCCAGTGGTGGGCTTCGTTTTTCGAAATTCCCAGTCTGCTGGCCTGTACAGTCCATTTTCTGTCACACAGATTTCTGGCTGAAGCACCAGCAGAAGTAGGGTTAGCGCCGCCACTCAAGGGCAGTGCTGAGCATCACCAAGGCTCAAAATGGCAGCAGCAGGCGTGGTAACAGCAGCCAAGCCCTTGGAGAGGCTGGAAGGACGCGCCAACTTCACGTTTTGGAAGATCCGTACCCGCCTCCTTTTGGAGGAGAGGGGCTTGTGGGAGGTAATGAGCGGCGACGAGCGGGCTCCGCCTCCACAGGCAAAAGGCATCACCGTAGTAGAGGTGGTGGCGGGGAAGACGTCGCAGAAAGGTGCAGCAGATGCAAATTCATCTACAATTGCAGCAGCGGCATATGAGGAGTGGAAGAAGAAGGACAAGCAAGCCTACAGGCTGCTTGTCAACACCATCTCCAACCCGCATCTTCAGTACGTGAGTGACAAGGCTACTGCAAAGGAGGGATGGGACACGTTGTGCAAGAAGTATGAGAGCAAGGATCCTGCATTCCTCATGCTTTTGGAGGAGAAGATGATGGCGTTGAAAATGCAGGGTGGTGAAGGGATGGAGGCGTATCTGGACAGGGCAAAGGAGCTGGCNGCAGATGCAAATTCATCTACAATTGCAGCAGCGGCATATGAGGAGTGGAAGAAGAAGGACAAGCAAGCCTACAGGCTGCTTGTCAACACCATCTCCAACCCGCATCTTCAGTACGTGAGTGACAAGGCTACTGCAAAGGAGGGATGGGACACGTTGTGCAAGAAGTATGAGAGCAAGGATCCTGCATTCCTCATGCTTTTGGAGGAGAAGATGATGGCGTTGAAAATGCAGGGTGGTGAAGGGATGGTTGCGTATCTGGACAGGGCAAAGGAGCTGGCGAAGCAGTTGAGAGCGGCCGGCAACCTTGTGGAAGAGACGCGCTTCATCCTCCTCTTACTGAGGGGACTTCCAACCAGCTACAATACGGTGCGAGAGACGTTGGAGAGCCAGCCGACTCTCGACCTCGACTTCATCTGCACGTACTTGGTGCAGGTGGAACTGCGTCGCAATGCAGCAAAGCACAATGGCGGCAGCAGCAGCAATGAAGCAGCTTTCATGGCCATGGACTCACGCAACCAGCAGCAGCAGTCCGGGCAGCAGAGAGGCAAGAAGAAGGGCAAGTGCCACTATTGCCAGAAAGAGGGGCACTACAAGAAAGAGTGCTTCAAGTTCAAGAGGGACTAGAAGGAGCAGCAGCAGTAGCAGCAAAAGCAGCAATCTCCACAGCAACAGCAACAGCAGTCAAAGCAATGCCAGCAGCAGCAGCAACAGCAGAACCAGACTAGCGTGCGCCATTTTGGCAACATGAACGTCGCCAAGGAGGTGCGCGACCGCTTCTTCATGGCGAAGTCTGACATGTCGCAGAAGGAAAAGGCGGATTTGGCGTGGTACAAGGATTCGGGGTGTACCAAGAGTCTGACGCACCACAAGGAGTGGTTCACGCAGCTGCTCTCCATTCCCCCCTGTCCGATTGCTTCGGGTGATGATCAGGTGGTGTATGCTGAGGGGATTGGGATTGTGGAGATGTGGTTGGAGACCCCATGTGGTATTGAAGTGGGAGTTTTCCATAGCGTGCTGTATGTACCTGATGCTGCGTTCAACCTTCTCTCAGTGTCCTCTCTCACCAACACAAGACTGCACGTTGTTTTTGACGATGACTATGGCTACTTCCTCAACAAGGAAACAGGAGAGGAGTTGGCCAAATCGATGAAGGAGGGCGACATGTACCGCCTGCTGGGGGCGACCAAGATCGCGCGTGAGCGAGTCTAGCAGCAGTGGTGCAGGCGACAGATGGCGAGATCTGGCATGCACGCTACGGCCACATCGGCATGCCCGCCTTGCAACAGCTTCAAGCAAAGCAGATGGTGCGTGACCTGCCTACCATCTCTAACTTTGAGCAGCAGTTATGCATCGGCTGTTTGGAAGGGAAGCAGCATCGTGAGGCGTTCTCTGGAGCAGGGGAGCGTGCAAAAGAGGTATTGGAGCTGGTCCACACAGACTTGTGTGGACCAATGCAGACCAAGAGCTTTGGAGGATCTAGGTATTTTCTCACCTTCATTGATGATTTCAGCCGTTACACTGCTGTGTACTTCCTTTCCTCCAAGGACCAGTGCTTTGACAGGTTCAAGGAGTTCAAGGCCATGGTGGAGAACCAATCTAGCAAGAAGATCAAGATATTGCACAGCGACCGCGGTCGAGAGTACCTGAGCAAGGAATTCCAGGACTACCTCGCAGCAGCTGGCATCAAGGCGCAGCTTACCGCACCGTACTCGCCGTAGCAGAACGTTGTAGCAGAACACACCAACCGTACCATTGTGGAGTCAGCGCGCTCCATGCTGCACACGGCCGGGCTGACCTACGACTTCTGGGCTGAAGCCGTGAGCACTGCGGTCTACATCAAGAATCGCAGTCCAACCAAGGCCCTGGAGCAGATGACGCCGTACGAGGCGTGGTTCGGCAAGAAGCCGAGCGTGGGTCATCTTCGCACGTTTGGCAGCTTGGCGCACAGGCACGTGCCAAAGGAGAAGCCACAAAAGTGGGATGCGAAGAGTGTGCAGATGCTGATGATTGGCTACGACGTGGCAAGGCGTATCGCCTCTACGAGAGGGATACAGGCCACGTGATCATCTCCTCGGATGTCGTCTTCAACGAGAGCAACGTCATCGGCACCAACATCGTGTGTGAAGAGGTAGCAGAACCAGCAGCTGATAAGACAGTAAGAGCAGAAATTCTTCCTGACCCAGTTTCTCCCGATCCTTCCTCTACTGTGACAGTGGAAGAATCACTCTACTCTCCCATGTCTGATGTTGCAGATACAGCAGCCTCATCGGCAGAAGTAGAGGAGGGAGATATAGCACAACCAGCAGCAGGAGTTGTGCCAGCAGCACCGCGCCAGCCGCCCGCTAACGCTCCAGCACCAGGTCGCAGGTACCCTCTTAGGGTACGTTACAAGCCTGGTGAGCGCGGCCGTTTCTGGATGCTGAACAAACCAGAACAGATGAACGTCGCAGTTGCAGCAGATTCAGATGAGCCAACGTCATACAAGGAGGCCATGGCTGCATCGGATGTAGCAGATTGGGCGCAAGCCGTGCAGCAGGAGATACAGTCGCAACTGGACAATGGCATGTGGGAGCTGACTGAGCGTCCACCAGGACGTAAGGTGATCAAGTGCAAGTGGGTGTTCAAGAAGAAATGGGGAGAAAATGGTAACATGGAAAAGTACAAGGCGAGGCTGGTCGCCAAGGGCTACTCGCAGCAGGAGGGCAACGACCTGATGTTGGCAACCAGGCCGGACCTCGCACAGGCTGTGAGCGCTAAGAGCCAACACATGGCTAATCCCGGACCGGAGCACCAGAAGGCAGTGAAGCAGATCTTCCGCTACCTTGCTGGAACCATGAACATCGGCATGACCTACAACGGCAATGACAACAGCATCATCGGCTACACTGACCCCGATTGGGCTTCAAACCCTGAGGACCGCAAGTCCATCTCTGGACATGTGTTCCTCATGAATGGTGGGGCCATCAGCTAGTGCAGCAAGCGGTGGGTGGTCGTGGCTACCTCGAGTACAGAAGCTGAGTACGTATCTCTCAGCTTTGGAGCCAAGGAAGCAGTTTGGCTCCAACGTCTCATGGCAGAGATGAGTGGGAGTGCAGCAGTTCCAGTTCCTGTGCGCGTCGACAACCAGAGCGCAATCGCACTTGCCAAGAATCCTGAGCACCATGCACATACCAAGCACATTGACATCGCATATCATTTCATCAGGCACATGGTGCAGGAGGGTGCTATCAAGCTGGAGTTTACTCCAACCAGCAAGCAGGTCGCTGATTTCTGCACCAAGCCAGTGACCCGTGAGAAGCAGCAGTTCTAAATGAAGGCATGTGGACTCAGCCCACTGTGACTGCGGCAAAGTGGGAGATTGTTGGGAAAGGAGCCATCCGGCTCAGTTTCAGGTCCACAGGAGCAAGTTCCAAGAAAGTACCAAAGATCTACTCCGATCGTCAATCGGACTTCACCATGGGAAGGATCAGGTGGCAAAATGTCTATGGTCCAAGTTTGAGGCTGATCCAACGGTCGGATTGGGAGATATGAATTTTCGTAGTTTCCGGGGTCATCGACCGTCGATATCCGGGTGACCATGGGCGATGGCTCCATGCCTTAGCCTGAGAAAAGAAAAAGGCAAGAGGTCCAGG
>SZWC01007796.1:11709-78279 GCA_023375785.1 Penium margaritaceum | reverse complement strand
CCCGTCCCCCCACCGTCGAAATGTATTTCAGCTAAAAACGGGGCGTGTATCGTGCAACGCAAAAGAATATACACTTGTGGACTTTTGCGAATGGTTAGAATGTCGGGTCAGAAACCCCCCCACGATAGATGGGAACCTGCTGGGCCTCGCTACCACGGGGTCCAGCAGGATCCCTCGCAAGCAAAAAAATAAAGTCCAAAACCCCCGAATGTGACTTCGGGAGGGTTCTGGTTCTTTTACGTTTTGGGGCAGGGAATAGGCTCTGTCACGCCTTACAGTTCTAACACAATTCATGTATAAGTACAAATGTACGTCGTTTACTGCAAACTGTAAGTGGAGCTGTAAATCACTTAACCATAGTTTTTATTATGTATTTTATTGTTTTGGCAAACCTTCTCAGAAGTTTCTTGTCTTCTATCATTCAAATACACTTGAATTTCCGTGAACAGACGTTGTAAATTAAGCTGTGTTACATTTTCCACGAAGGTACCATGAAACTTCTAAAGGCATGCGTTTAGCATGTACACTTTACGACAAGTGTATGTTTTAGGGGTGATTAACCATAAATGGAACATGTGGGAAGTAAATCGATTTTCCCTCTTCCTCCCTGCGGCATCAAGACCATTATTCCATGGTTCTAGCATACGCGGATGAATACTTCATAATTTTCCATTCATGGAAGCCATGTTATAGGTTAATGACTTCTCCATTTTACTTATAAGATGAATGGTGTGAGCACAGTGGAATTGGGGATGGATGTTTTGGGGGATTGCAACCAAGAGATCATACAAAATGTACTGAACTTGAAGACCTCTTTGTGGTAATGTTGAACTCCTTGTCGACCATTACCGAATGCATGATGTACGGTAGACTGAAGCTCTTCAAGGATATTGACCTTGGAAATATAGGAGAGACTCATGATCAAATTGTATGTGTGCATCAATAGCTCTCGTGTGTATGTGGTCACAATCAAATAGCTCGATATCTCTGTCCCAATGAACCTTCCTGTGCAGCTCTCACAAAACTCCTGCGCAGGCCATACGGATATGGTTATGTGTATTTCTTGCTACGATATACGTACACCACATCAAACTGTATCATCTCATCGTTAGCTCTCTGCATGCTAAGCTATCGAAGCTTTCGAGTATTTGCACATCTCCCTAGCTCACCCTGTTTTTTCATGTGTGCTTGCTAGTGTGTCAGATTACTGGACATTGTTGCCATGTCAGTATCAACAAGGTTAAGAAGTTAGCGCTTAGGCAATGGAAGCAACGCTGTCCAATCGCTATGTTTTGCCGTAGCAGGCCACACAATTCAGTCCAAGTGCATGATGCAGAAGAGGATAGTCTTGTCTAGATTCTTCTGTCGTCATTTTAAGCTCGGTGTCAGAGCCAAAGCATAGCATGCATGGCGGATTGAGTGTAGCATTGACATACAGGTGCCAGCCAGCGTTGGTCCCATATGCACCAGTGTAGTGAAACTTATGTTGAGATTCACCGGCTGAGTTAGCCTTGACTGGTGGTGGCTTCAAAATGCTCCTGACTCAAGGGAAGTGCTATTGAACGTTTTTTTAAGGCATTGACTTTGCGGTGGTGGTAGCATAGGTGGTCACGCACCCGGCTTAGAACGACACAACGGTGACAATGAAGCTGACACACATGTTGATAACATCATCGTGCAACAAGGAAACACCACCTTTCTTTAACCTCATGTCCTCATACTTTCCTTGCCTCCTCTAGTGAAGTCTCTCATTGGAAAGCACCATACAAGAAGGAATTTCTTACGTCTGTATGGTGGAGCTCCCAGTCATGTTGTGTGACGGCCAACCGGTGTAAAATCTTGGTTGAAGTCCACTTCTCACACAGGTGCAACGCCCTTGGCAATGAGGAAATACTTGCAATCTTCCTAGCTCTGCTATCACTTGCGTGGGAACGCTTTCTAGACAGCTTATGCACTAGCATGCAAGGTAGGTGCAAGAATAGTAAGGGCTTATCCATGAGATACACGCACATTCTCGTAAGCCTTAAAGGCTTTATGGTGCAGATAGGATTGGAAACTGACAAGCTCACACCATCTATACCTGATGTAATGCACGACAGATGACGCACACGGCAATGTCAGTTTGTCCTAAAGCAGCCCAAAAACTGCATTTTTTGGCATAAATTTGTGCATACGTATCTGCATCAGGGACATGCACAAGTGTGGAAACACCTGAGTGGTCACAGTAAGCTGTAAACACAGATGAGGATGGATGACATCACAGCAAGCTATGAGCCTGGCTTCGTACTTGACCAACGAGCCGTCCAACTTCCACTTAGAGCAATAGACCCACTTAGCTTAGTGGCTTTGTAGTGTGCGAGTAGGTCGATTGTCTCGTACACGTCATGATCATTGATGGCAGCTAGTTCCTCACAGGTTGCATCCCATTGGGCAATGTCAGGTGCGACCCAACCTGATAATGGCACCTATCGTGCTAGTCCATAAGAATACAAAGAGACAAAGAACAAGAGGGAACTACGTGGATCTGATTGTGATTAAGAGAACAAACTTGGATTGTAATGTGATGAACATAGGGTGAAGTGAAATTTCCTCATACAGTATCCCAGGATGAGGGACATCCCCCTGAGAAACTACTTCAAAGCTTCCTATTACTACTGCTGCTGACGGGGCGATGCTGTCCAGTCAACGATCACACTAGCACAGAGGGCGGGTGCAGATGTTTCAAGGATTGGGCTAGGTGAGATGATCCGATACTCATTAGCGCAATAGCTTCAATGTGCAGAGAGAAATGACAACCGACAAGTACACATAAATGAATACCTGCCAAGGCGCACGGCAGGTAACGCATGTAGCAGTATTTTTTTGTCCAAAACCGGCCCAAGTTCACTGTTTTGGCTGTAACTCTATACACAAGCATCCAAATGCAACACTGTCTGAACCTACAGATGCAAAACATTGAGCCGTACACTTTGACTGGTTACACACATAGACCAAAAAATGATCATTGGAAACACAATGCAAAACATGCAAATCAGGCTCAAGAGCCAGTCCACCAAAAAAGCTATAGCGACTGCTAAAAAACTTTACAGCACCCCGGCAAGCACTCGAGATGCCATGGCAGCAGTTTAGTAGCTACTAATGGATGGAGCCACCACCCGTTGGTACTCAGGCAACAATTGGGTCCGTATCAAGGATGTGTATGAGCATGGACACAGCTGAGTGATCACAGTAAGTTGTATAGATAGACAGAGATAACTCACATCACAACACTTCCCATGACCCGATGGTACGCTTGTCCATACATGTACAGAACAAACACATTCTATAACAAGATGCTTAATAGTCCACTCCACTCGCAGCCACTCTCAGGTCAGGGACAAAGCCCGACAGAAGTCATGGCCACCATGAACTTTTCGTGCATTAGTACCTTGGTCAAGAAGTCAGCCCACTGCATGTCTATGCCGACCCTGATGACGGAAATCGCCTATCGCTTGTGAGTGCATGAAACACACTAAAGTTTTCTATGATGGCAAGAGAACTCTGGTTGTCATAGTGTAAAATGATGCAAGGTACAGACTAACACAACTAAAAAAACACACGCTACAGCCACACCGCCTCAGCAGGCCTAGCCCCTTGCACAACATACTCAGCCTGTGATGAACTACGTGTAATGCAGCCCTGCTTGCCGCTGCACCACGACACAATGGTACCACCCAACAAAAACACATAGCATGTTTTTCTGCGGCTGTCAAGGCTCCACATCTAGTCACTATCTGTGTAGCCGTTGATTACCCCTGAACACTACCATTGACAGCAGATTCCGAGGTACGGTATGGAGACCATGTATCGCACCACTCGTACAACCACGTGAAGAACTCTTCCCTAAGGACATTGCAAACACTGTGCAAGGAGGTTGACGACGAAGGCAATGTTGGGTGGTGTGATAGTAGCCAAATACATCAAAGAGCCACAAGTACAGGATCACGTCCACTATCTCTCCCAATTGTGCTGGATCATCCACCTTCACAGCATCATGTCCATCCAGTATGATGGGGATGGAGGCTGTGGGGACTGCACCAAGGGGGTCAACAAAATTCTCCCCTACAACGCAAGTGTAACATGTCTGGTGCAGCAAGATTGTCCCCCATTGACGATCATGAATGATCCCCATCCCAAAAAACACAGCTGCAGGACAAAGGTCCTTCATCCTATGGGTGGCCTAGATGATTGCCTTTGCCTCCTTCACGACGTCCATAGAAGGAGTCGCAATTAGGAGATCATCCACGTAGACCAGGATGGCAGCAAAGCTCATAGCTATCTGTCTGAGAAAGAGGAACGGGTCATGTCACTCTACACATAACCGGCAATGATCTCTTGGTTTCAACACCTAGATGACTGCTTTAAGCCATACAAGGCCTTGCGCAAGCACCAAACCTTGTCATCGACCTCAAAACCAGGTGGCTAAACCATGTTAACATTCTCCTCTAAGGTGCAATGGAGGAATGCATTGTTCACATCCATCTGGTGTAGCTCCCACTTGTGGTGAGCAACAACCCTGAACAGAGTGCAAACGCTGGTCATGTACCCAATGGGTGCAAAGGTGTGAAAGACACACCCTCAACCTGTGAGAACCCCTTGGCTGTCAAGCACGCGTTGTAGCCATCTAGTATGCCATCATGCATCACCTCCTTTCGAAAGACCCACTTGGCCCGTACTGCCTTCCGCCTAGGCGGGAGATCATCAAGCTCATGGAGACCATGCTCACGGATGGCTCTCAGCTCACCCTCACAAGCAGCACACCACTACTCTGCATCTTGAGCTGAGAGTGTCTCCTTCAATGTGCCTCCATCAGGCATCATCAAGGGAGAGCTTTGGGTGGCTAAGACGCATGCCTCTAAACTCAGTCTGACAACAACAATGTCGGCTGTAAAGTCACAAGCGGCCGAGAACTCTCGGGATACCAACTCGTGACCGACAGGACACGCTGGGTGCACCTCAATGTAAATTGCCTAGACACTCAAGCCAAGGGCCTTCATGGCAAGCGCACCACTATAAACACAAAGAGTCGGACATCTAGGCACCGAGTGAGCAGTCCATTGAGTCCTAGAGGCCAGTAGTCAGAGATGTCGAATGGGCTCGGGGGAGTAGCCCAATGCTGAGGTGCTCACCTGAGGCTACGGAGTAAGCTGCTCAGCCTCAGCCAGAGGGGCTATGGACTCGTAGGGAAGGGAAGAGGGTAGAAGAGGAACATGGAAAGGCTCTGGCTGGCACATAGGATGAGCAAGTGTAGGCACAGGAGTAGGTGTAACTAGAGATCGTGGGATCACGTGTGCCAAAGGGAACTAGCACTGACACGGAATGAGGTGTGCCAAACTGGACTGACGCTAGCACAGGATCAGCTGTGTTGGAGGGGATTGGCATTGAGATTAGATCAGGTGTGCCAGAGGAGAGTGATGCTAGCACAGGATCAGGTGTGTCGGCTGGGACCGATGAGGCTACTTGACCTACGACCATGGCGCTCGGATCGTTAGCAGCCAGAGAACGGACCACAAGTGAGGAGGCCCGAACGGATCCATCTTCAAGACGAGACTCCCCCATCTACTGGTAAGTCACGCAGGTGGGAACATGGTCAGCGGCCATCGAAAGAATGGTGGACAGGTCGTGGTTGGTGAGAACCTCAAAGAAGAGATTGTCTTGAGACTTGACAATGTAATGAGAAGGGGGGTCCCAGAAGAGCCAGGCCTTCGACCCCCGAGAGAGAGAGAGAGAGAGAGAGAGAGAGAGATGTCGAGGAAGGCACACATGCGACNTCGAAAGAATGGTGGACAGGTCGTGGTTGGTGAGAACCTCAAAGAAGAGATTGTCTTGAGACTTGACAATGTAATGAGAAGGGGGGTCCCAGAAGAGCCAGGCCTTCGACCCCCGAGAGAGAGAGAGAGAGAGAGAGAGAGAGAGAGAGAGAGAGAGATGTCGAGGAAGGCACACATGCGACCCAGAGGTGGGATCTTAGACCCTTGATATGATAGGTCCTTGGTATGCAAGACGTAGACGAGGGACCCCCAAATGCGGGCAATACGAAAATCGGCATGATGGCCAAACCATAACTCACACGGTGTGACATGGTGCAAAAGAGGACCATGCAGCAGGCGGTTCCAAACCCATGTCATGTAGGAGAATTCCTCCAATGCAAAGAAATTCAGAAGACCACACCAAAAATGCATAGCACGGACCGCATCCTCCATGGTGCCTTTCCAATGCTCGGACACATTGTTCTATTGTGGTGTAGCAAGAGCAGAGAGCTGGTAAAAGATACCCTTCTTTAAAATGTATGCATCCATCTTGCCAAACTATTTACCACCACGATCCAAGCGGAACATATGAAGGGTGTGACGAGACTGGCGCCAAGCCATCATTAGCCATATGCGGACCGCCACGGTGGCATCGCTCTTGTGGCTGAGCCTATAGACCCACCGTATTCGAGTGAATTCATCAATGAGGGTGAGCACACAGTGGCCCCAATCTGAGAGAGGCTTGATTGGGAGAGGACGGACGAGGTCTAAGTGGACCAACTCCAATCGGTGCAGTGCACGTGAGGTGGATTCAAGGTAATTGTAGCAATGCATCTTACCTTGAGCACAAAACACAAAATTGGTCTTGGGTGGCTTCTCAGAGGAAGCCTCATCAAGACCAAGGGTTGGATGTGTGTGAATGAACTTTGACACTATATCCGATCTCACGTGACACAA
The DNA here is from genome assembly GCA_023375785.1 of Penium margaritaceum. NCBI lineage: Eukaryota > Viridiplantae > Streptophyta > Zygnematophyceae > Desmidiales > Peniaceae > Penium > Penium margaritaceum. The sequence continues at coordinate 71,533 of SZWC01007796.1, read as the reverse complement.
GCGGGAAAGCAACAAGCGCCAGTGCTCAAGGGAGAATACGCCAGTTACAAATACGCACGCAAAAGGGAACGAGGAAGGAGGCATGGATGAGAGACAGGGAGCAACGCAATACAGTTCATCAATAATAGGCACATGGAGGACAACAACATGAGTATTACAAGTGGAAACAGTGATAGCGTCAATAGAGTACTCAACAGAGAGACCCATCCGAGTATAGGCACAAGCAGACAGCAAGCTGAGCTCCATAGTAGGAACATAGAGCACGTTAGAGATGTACAGGGGACCAAACGGACCATCAAAGTGCACGACCCAAACACCCTGGACTGGCAAAGACCAACTAGATCATGTGCAAACAGATCATACAAACCCAATAAGACCAAGGGAAAACACGTTAGCGCGACAACAAGTCATGTGGTGAGGGGCACCAAAGTCAATGGTCCAGCTACCACTTGCCTCACGACTCATTCTGGACACCAAGAAATGGGCCACATAACACTCCACAACTGCCGGAAGCTCAGCAAGGACGACGGAGTCACGACAGACAGCACGGATCTGAGACTCATCCAACCACTATGCACAGCCAGGCCCGAAGTCATCACATATAGTCGGCGCTCCCGCACACGCATCATCACAGGCCACAAATGCAACAATACAAGTAGACTGTGGACCACATGGCTGTGTCAACCCACTCATACCTCCCTGAGTTCAAAGGGTGAGAACATGATGAAGCTCCGTGATGATGTGGTCGCGAGGGTCTGCGGCATCCACCTCACCAGAGGCGGGTGGAGGGTCACCTGCCGTTGTCATCGTGCGGTCAGTCTAGGTGGCACTTGAGGAAGGCATCCACTAGGTATACATGGCTTGAAGACCTTGCATGATCTGCATCCATTTGATGGACTGTGCACACTCTGTGTAGTGATGTGTGCCTCCACAGTTGTAGAAGTGGACTGAACATCCACTCCCACCACCAAACTGTTGTGGATGATGTTTTTGCTGCTCCTACAGCCCCTTGCCATGGCTCCACTTGCCCTTCTTCCCATGTACAGCGGCAACCACGTCCTTGGAGGAGGATGACGAAGAAAAGAGTGAAGACAAGGCAGCGTGGAGGGGAGGTGTCATCGGTGAGGATGTCGTCACGGCAACCAGTGGACTCGTCTCATGGGCCTGGACAGCCTCACGTGCGGCCTTTGGCTACAGGTAGTGCTGATGGGCCCAAAGGAAGAGCACGAAGGAGGTCGGAGTAGGTGAACATGTCAAAAAACTCCACCTCAGCCCCGGCCATGATGGTATGTAGGGCCTACAACTAGGAGCCGCCGACGGTGCCTAGGCGAGTGTGGATATGCATGGCTCGCAACATGTAGGCTGCCGCTAACACAAAGGGACCCTACAAAAGGGAGCCAAACTCCGTGAGACGCGTCCTCATCGTCGCATGGGTCTCGCATGCCAACAGGGTTAGGACCAATACATGGTCACGGCGGGGGTTTGCTCCAGTGCTTGTACCAAGAGCCCCGAAGAACGTGCAGAAGCCAACAGCAGGGTCCTAGGACACGGCGTAGAGCAATCTGCGCATGGCTCTTGCCGCAACCTGCACCTGGTGGAGGTTGGTCATCTCAAAGTGGCTTCAGCAATGTGGCCAAATACCCTCTACATCAGCCCACACAATAAAGAGGGTCTCCCAAGTGTCAAACCCAACATCACTATCACAGCCTGGTGGTGTGGTCTCAAAGTCCTTTGGTCACCGATTCGTGGGAAGGACGGCCTCAAGGACACGCTCAAGCGCACTAGGAATCGGAAGCCCACCAAAGGAAACGCCAGGAGAGCGGCACTATGATAATGAAGGCACAGACAGCCCAGAATCATGTGCACGTGTGGTCTGCTAATCCAACTGAAGATGGCTCATCCCCTCAACGGCCTCTTGCCGCTGGAGGCCAGAACCATGGCGGTCACTCCAAGTGTCCACCATTACTGTCGTCACTACAACTGTCATCTCCAGTCATCAGCTGCAGCTGTACGCACTCCTCCTACAGACCCAGCTACTAAACGTCTTGCTATAGTGCTCCGGCTCCGACTCGCGAATGCTGCTACATCATCTATAGCATGGTGAGAATCTCCTCGAGGGCGGCCGCCTATGCCGTACGCGGCTGCCGGATGCCCTCCTCCATCTAGAGCTAGGACTGGAAGGTGTCAACCACATATCCAGAGCCGAAGGGAGCAGTAGGCCCCTTCTGCTTGTCGTTGCCAGGCGCCATGTGAGGCAGTCAGTAGGGAAAAATACAAAAAAAAAAAGGTCGGATCGAAAACATGACTGTGTTTCTCAAAGATTTAAACCATTAGCAAAACTTATATCTCGGCCAATAAATTGGCCTAGTGTTGGTGGTGACATCATCATCCACAATGATGATGTCAGCATGAAGGTTGTCCAAATGTGGCAAATTTCGAAACGATGATGCGGAAGACGTTGCTGAATGCAATGGCGGTATTTTCGCAAAACGACCTTTAAATGTGCAAAATATTCATGATTTTCTTGTCTGCAGGACATTTCAAATAATTCTACAGGGCACCAAATGCAGCGCGAGTAGATGCGTTGGAGAGTTCGTGACTAGATCTTTCCAATGAGCCCTTGCATGCCCCAAATGGTGGTTGATTGTGGTGGTCCCCCTCACGAGTGTCTGGGGGGTGGTAAGTGCGACCTGAAATGAACCTCCAAGGATGCTTTACGGACAGCCTAGCACCACCACGTGCTTGAACTGCTAGTGGACAGGGTTGGGCAACCAACCGTTGCCTATGTGGTAATGGCGTGATGATGCATCTTCAGCTTTCATCGCAATGACGTCTCTGCAACTGCTACGTGCTACATTGGGTCACCGTGGCGTGGTGGGTCCTCCTAGCACCTGTGGCTATAGTTGTGGCTCTCACTACTGTCGTCATTGCTGTATCTCTGTTGCACAGCTCAATGAGGGATGCCTCGCTGCTCTGATACCATAAGAAGATACCTAGAAGCTTCCTAGCACTGCTGCTGCAGACGGGCAATGCTGTCCAACGAGCGATTGCACTAGCACAGAGGACGGGTGTAGAAACAACAAGGATTGGGCAAGGTGAGATGTTCAGCGTCTCATAAGCGTAATAGCTTTAATGTGTAGAGAGAAACGACAACTGATAGGCACACAGCATATGCATGTGCTGCGGCGCACAGGGGGTGACGCATGCGGTAGTCTCAATTTGTCCTAAACCAGCCCAAAACCACTGTTTTGGCTGTAGCTCTACGCACAGGTATCCAAACGCAACGCCGTCTAACCTTACATGCACAAAATCTAGAGCCGGACGCTACGACTGGTCACACACACATAGGTCCAGCATCGATCCATGGATGCACAATGCAAAACGTACAAATTGGGCTCAAGAGCCAGTCAACCAAGAAAACTATAGCGACTGCAGAAAAACTGCAAAACACCCTAGAAGCACTCGAAATGCCGTGGTAGCTGTCTCGAAGCTACTGGTTGATTGAGCCACCACCACTTGGTACTCAGGCGCCAACTGGGTCTGTAAGCAAGGGATGTGCACGAGCATGGACATGGCCGAGTGGTCATAGTAAGTTGTGCAAACAGACGGAGACGACTCACATCATAAAAACCCCGACCTAATCTCAGTTTGCAAACAAAAACCACCGTAAATGAGCACTGGTAAGAGTACAAACACAAATAACATGCACCAAAACACCAATTCTGCTAGCCTCAAAGACTTGTCATGAGTGAATGCCGGCCATGACACTGTCCACCTACCACAGTGCCTCTTACATATGACTAATGTCATCATCTTTCTTTGACCGTTCAAGTACCTGTTCAATGACGATCTGAAGGACGAATCACTCAAGTTGAAAAGATTTTTCTTTTCTCTACAGACAGTTTCATGTTATGCGTGGTCTTTTACAGAATGCGGACAAAACGGGAGATTGCCAGCTTCCACGGGCAATCGTCCATCAGCTGCATGCAGATGTGGCAGACTTTGGCTTGCAACACAAGCTATAGAGTAGGCTCCAAAGCGAGCTGCGAGGTAAACTGAAAAACAAGCTGCAACATACAAGGAAGAAAACACTAGGAAGCCTTCTAGCTCTGTTGCTGCTAACAGGGCGACACAGACGAGTCAGCTGGCGCACAAACAAGCAAGCATGTGCAATAGATAGCAAGAACTAGGCTAGGGATATGTGCAAAGTCTCATAAGCTCCATAGCTTAGTAGTGTAGAGAGAAATGAAAAATGAAAAGCACAAAGCATAAATACCTGTCACAAAGCACAGCGGGTGACACACACGGCAGTGTCAGTTTGGCTTAAAACCGGCCCGAAACCACTGTTTTTGTCGTAGCTCTACGCACAAGTATCCAAACACTACATAAGCATAGAGATGTAGAATCTTGAGCCCGACACTACAACTAGTCATACGCACAGGTCCCACACCAATCAATAGACGCACAATGTAAAACATGTAAATTGGGCTCAAGACCTAGTCCACCGAAAGAACTCTAGCGACCGTAGAGAAACTGCAATGCACCCGGGACACCGTGGCAGCAATTCAGTAGCTGCAAGTTGGTCGAGCCACAACCCGTCTGTCCTCAGGCGCCAGCTGGGCCCACATCAAGGATCTGCATGAGCATGGACACAACTCAGTGGTCATAATAAGCTGTAAAAATAGATGGGAGAAACTTATGTCACAACACTCCTCAATGACCCGATGGTACACATGTCCATACACGTGCAGAAGAGACACATGTGCATAAAAAGATGCTCATAGTCTATACTCACACATCACACTGTCAGCCACTCTCAAGCAAGGGGCAATGCCTGAGAGATCAAACAGCCACCATCAAATTTCTACATGCTAATGCCTTGGTAAGGAAGTGAGCCCGCTGCATGTCCGTGCTTGCCCAGAAGACAGAGACCACCAGTCACTCCACAAGATCACGCACAAAGTGATGAACAACAGCAATGTGCTTTGTCCATGCATGAAACACACCAAAGTTATCTACAATGGCAAGAGGAATTTGGTTGTCACAACGTAGAACGATGCAAGGCACTAACTGACGCAACTCACAAAACAAACACTAAAGCCACGCTGCCTTAGCAGCCCCAGCCCCCAGCACTACATACTCAGCTTGTGATAAGCTACGTGTGTGATGCATCCCTAGTTTTTGTTGTGCCAAGAAACATTGGTGCCACCCAGCAGGAACACATAGCCTGTCCAATTGTACCCATCAGAGCTCCACGATGAGTCATTGTCTGTGTAGCCGTCGACTACCACCGAACACTACAGTCAAAATCAAAGTCTGAGGTACGGTGTGGAGACAATGTATCACACCACTTGCACTAGCATGTGAAAGGCTCTCGCCCGATGACACTGTGAAAACTGTACAAGGAGGTTGACGGCAAAGGCAAAATCAGGTGGTGTGGTAGGGGCAAAGTACATCAAAGAGCCAATCATGCGCAAGCACATGGTCACTTCCACTTTCTCCCCCAACTATGCTCGATTATCCACCTTCAAAGCATCATGCCTGTCACGTGTGATGGGGGTGGAGGTCAGCAAGCTGCTCCTCCACAATATAGGTGTAACATGCCTGACATAATAAGAGTGTCCGTCGCTGATGGTCACGTACAATCTCCATCTTGAGAAACACAGCTGCAAGACCAATGTCTTTCATCCTGTAGGCAACCTGAAGGACTGCCTTCACCTCCTTCACAGCCTCCATAGAAGGAGACACAATCAAGAGGCTGTCCATGTAGACGAGGATGGCAGTGAAGCTCTGCACAAAACCGCCACGTGTTAGCATGCTGGTGATCTCCAATTTCCAGCACCTAGGTGATTGCTTCAAGGTGTATAAGGCTTTGCGCAAGCGCTAGACCTTATCACCGACCTTGAATCCAAGAAGCTGGACCATGTAGATTGCCCCCTCTAAGTTGCCATGGAGGAACATGTACTTTACATCCATCTGGTGGAGTTACCGGTCGTGGTGAGCAATAACCCAGAACGGAGCGCGAGCAGTGGTCATGCGGCCAACAGGTGCAAAGGTGTCAGAGAAGTCTACACCCTCAACCTGTGAGAACCCCTTGGTCCAAGCCTTGTCGCGATTGAATGTGCCATCCAGCTTCACCTTCTTGCGAAAGACCCACTTGGCCTGTACAGCCTTGCGCCCAGGCGGGAGGTCGAAAAACTCATAAACACCACAGATGGCTCTCAGCTCATCCTCATAAGCAGCACGTGTTAATCCATGTACATATTCTTGTCTTATGTGTGGATTTGAGTGTGCAGGGCATGCCAGCCATGGGACTAGAGACGACGCATGATGAGCGCGTGCTTCACACGCTTCAGACGCAGTTTCCATATACTGCAACTCGTGACGCACGTGCCTCGGCTTCATCTCATTCGCATGCCCATGCCACTTTCTTCCTCTCTTGGTGTTACCAAACCTAGATTAGACCTTGACTCTTTAGTGAGATACATGATGAGTTTGTAGATAGACCTAGATTAGACCTTCAACCTTGCATGACGTAGGATGGATTTGCCCTCAAGGGTCAGTCGACCGAGAATTTGGGGATCCGGGGACGAGTTTCACCCTCCATTAGCGGGAGCGAGCTCGCTCGGCCGGGGAGTGAGCTCGGTGCCCACCGAGTGGAGCAAAGCACAAAACTTGTGCTTGGCTCCCACTCCCTCTTGCATGTTCATACTCGACGATAGACTACACTTCATGTGTAGTCTATCTCAATCACTCTGGTTGGAGCGTGGACAAAGCCAGACACCCGGAGCAAGCCTGGTGTCTGGCTTTGTCCACAGTTTTGTGGTACTCTACAAACAAAATTAGCGGTGCCCCGCTATGCGGGGCACCGCTAGGGGCGGTGCCCCGCATAGCGGGGCACCGCTAGGTGCCCCGCTATGCGGGGCACCGCTAGGGGCGGTGCCCCGCATAGCGGGGCACCGCCCCTAGCGGTGCCCCGCATAGCGGGGCACCGCTAGGTGCCCCGCTATGCGGGGCACCGCTAGTGTGGTCTGACTATGCACACAATTTGACTTAGTGTCAAAAACAGAAGCCATGACGGAGACTGGTTTTTACCTAGATTCCTCCACGCTTCACCGTTTTAAGTGATTCAACTTGCATAGTGAAGCTCTTGCAATTCTTATGGTATGAGAGCAGGTCCTTTGGCCTGCAGTTGTAGGAGTGAAGCGCCATCACTGAGTCGTCCAAAAATGCAGCGAGAGGCAAAATTGCGTTTATGACAACCTAGCCCGTCGGGGACGTGCGCGATCCTGATGTACTAGATCGCAAGGCTAGGGCGAAGGTAGTGAAGCGCCTAGGGCCTTCGAAGCCAAAGGGAGGCGCAAAGGAGAGGAATCGGCGGCAAGGGTGGACACCACGGGCTGCGTGGCCATCCGTGCCCCCGGAAGGAGCCACGCACATTCAAGGGCAAGGGGGCGCATACAACTAGCGCTCAGGGCCAAGAACAGTGGACAGGTGCAAGTTTGCCATGAGTGGCAAAGGATCTGCGAGGGATATGGATGCTTGACGTAGTACTAGAGGCAACAGAAGTGAAAACAAGGCCACCTCGGCAGCAGCCGTTACCAGGAGCAATCTCAACAGAATCGCACTTCACGAGGACTTGACGCCCCCACCACTAGGAATACGTGATTTCCTCACATGGAAAGACATGTTCCTCGCATGGACGGCCAAGCATGGGCTTGAGGAACTGTACCTCAACCCACCGCCGGAGGAGGTAGACAACCGTACCCTCCTCCGTGCGTTCAATGCTTTGACGCGCGCTTTACCAGACGACCAATCCTACGCCATCCATCATTTCAGGTATGGCGGGAGAGGAGAGGATCCAACAAATCCTCGCAGTGGATCTCCCCGTCCCTCTGAGGCGTGGCAGCACCTAGTGACACGCAAAGAAGACCAGGGAATGGCATTGGTCATCACGTTGCGTAACAAGCTTCGTTGCCTTTATCCAAAGCCCGATTGGGATGCGGCAATGGACATCAGGCGTAGGATTCTCGGCCTAGGGGCCTCATGCACCATTCTAGAGTGATTGGATCCAGTGTTGCTCCACCTTGGTGAGCCGTATAAGGAGTTTTGCCGTGACTTGCTGCGGCGCCTTCGCGTTGCTGACATCAAGAGCGCCGACTTGTCAACGGTGTTTGAAGAATTGAGAAATTATGAGGACATCCTTCGGGGCAAGGATCGAGAGGCTGGCACCTCCACTGCCACACCCTTCGTACATTAGAGCTCTGGGGCTCGTCATGCCATGGTCGGGCAGGGAGGGTACAGTGGTGGAGGCGGACGTGGCGGCCATGGCGGTAGAGGAAGTGGACGTGGGTGAGCCACTGGCACCCATACTTGCAACCACTGTCGTCAGCTCGGTCACTACTGGCGTGCTTGTCCAGTGCTGTAGCGCATCATGAACCCAAGGCAGCAGCAGTACAAGCAGCAGCCTTACCAGGAGCAGCTGCGTCCACCGACAGCTGGACCACTGCCCCCTCCCACATGGGAGCCCCCAATCACACCGGGTCACGTGCCCCCTCACCAATTGCTGCAGGAACCTTCAGACCACCTCAGTTGGAGCCAATGATGCAGCCGATTATGCAGCCAATGATGTAGCTGATGATGCAGCCAATTATGCAGCCGACGATGCAGCCGATGATGCAGCCAACAGTGCAGTCGTTTGTACCTCCCGTGCACTACATGCCTCCATAGTCGACAGCACCAGTTCCCGTACCCGAGTGGGCATAGCGCATGTACTCCAACATGGCAACAACACAGGAGCCATCTCCACCGTCTCAGCATGCTGGATGGCTCCCCAGCAAAGAGCTGCAGTCCCCTGAGGCGACAGCGGCGCCGCAGGCAGCAGGTCAGCGGCTCGATCACACGCACATCACTACATCCCATGCACTGCCCATGCACGAGTAGTTGTATGACACAGCATCATGTCATCACATGTCACTTCATCGCCAGTTGTTCACCTCATTGTATGCCACACATGATGTTGATGGGGTAAAGACTGGGACGAGGGAAGTGCTTGTTGTGGAAGGTGTGGGGACTATGGCTCTTCAGGCGCCAAGGGGGGTGCTGTGGCTGACTCGTGTGCTATATGTCCCCAAGTTGAAGGTGAATCTGTTGTCAGGAGGACAGCTAGACCGACAATCGGATGTGTCCACTATAACTCAAAAGCAATGATGCATGCTCTTTGATGCCTCAGGGTCCTTGCTGGCTGATGGACCATCGCATGATCACATGCTGTACAAAATTACTCTCTTTCCTCCTGTCCCCTTAGCCCGAGCACAAGCGCATGTCACAACCAAATTTTATGCAAAACACACTGACCTCATTTACCTTCGTCTCGCACACATCAACACGGCACTTGTTGCTGACCTCATGAAGCATACCCCTGCACACGGAATCCTACCCACTGACTGTCAGCATGGTCTACAACCAGGAGCATGTCTTGAGTGTCATGAAGGGAAGTCACACAGGCAGAATTTCCCCACCTTGGAGAGGGAGAGCACGTTTCCTCTCGCACTGGTTCACGCCGATGTCATGGGGCCCATGCCCATGCCATCCGTGCAGTATGACTCAGTGTATGTATTGACCTTGTATGATGATTACAGTCGTTTTTGCTGGGTTTTCTTGTTGAAGACTAAAGCACATGCTCAGCATGCCATTGTTGGATGGATAGCACTTGCGGAACGCCAATCAAAGCAAAGGTTCCTGAATTTGCGCACGGACAGAGGCGGAGAATTCCTTGGATCCCTTGCCTCTGAACCAGGAGCATGTCTTGATTGTCATGAAGGGAAGTCACACAAGGCAAGGGGAATAGAATATTAGACCACCGCTCCCTACTCGCCCCAACAAAACGGGGTTGCAGAGAGATGGCATAGGACCTTGGGAGATGCCTTGCGTACCCTTCTTGGATAGTCTGGTCTGTCCTTTGGGTTTTGGGAAGAGGCAGTCAAATACGTCACATGGGTTTGGAACCGCATTCCTCAGGGTCCACTGCCCGAATCGGTGACGCCCTGGGAGTGCTGGTTTCAAGAAAAGGCCGACATGAGACCGGCCTGGGTCTGGGGAACAATGGCTTGTGTGTGGTTTGCTCAACCTCATAGAGATCACAAACTCAGCCCCCGTAGCAGATGGTGTGTGTTTGTGGGAGTGTCCCATGCCTCTAAGGCATGGAGGTTCTGGGACCATACTCACTGCTTCATTGAAAGTCAGGACGCATCCTTTCTTGAACACATGCCATACAAGACATTTCGTACCCTACAGCATGCCCCGCATATTCCCACTCCACACCACTAACCGGAGTATGTGAGTGTACCTGTCTTTGTGCCTCATTCCGTGCGCCACACTTCAAGTGTTGCACAACAGTCGCATGGTGCACCTGTGGCATCCCCAGTCCCCACAGATTTATTGACACCAACTGACCTAGCAAGCACAGCATCAGACACAACACTCTTGCCACCTGGTTTTGCACTAGCTCCTCCAAGAGAGAGTGAGGTCTAGTATCGTCCAACAGTCCCTGAGCCTGTTCTTTGAGCTGCACGAAATGTTGCAAGGGTGGACTACAAACACAGTTCTACCACACTGTTGGGCCTGCCTCTGTGGACTCAACTGCTGTAGAACCTCTCACACTGACAGAAGCAAGGGAACGGTCAGATGCAATACAGTGGAAGAAAGCCATGGTGGCTGAGTTGAATGCATTACTTGAACATGATGTGCATCAGCTCGTGCCTCGGCCTCCAGGATGGAAAGCAATAGAACTAACGTGGGTGTTCAAACTCAAGAGAAACCTGGCAGGCATGATTGAAAGATACAAGGCTTGTCTGGTTGCGAAGGGGTTTCATCAAATTCCTACACAAGATTTTACAGACACGTATGCCCCGGTCGGCAAGTATGGCACCAGCCGCACCTTGCTGGCCGTGGCGGCACACGATGATTGGGAGATACATCAAATGGATGTTAAAAATGCCTTCTTGGATGGTCCACTTGAGGAGGAACTCTATGTCAAACAACCAGAAGGGTTTGAGGATGGAGCTGATCGTGTACGGCTGTTGTTGAAGGCGCTGTATGGATTGAAGCAAGCTCCCAGGTGCTGGAACAAAGAGATCCGGCGTACTTTAGCACTTGGAGGTTTCTCCCAAAGCATCTCTGATCCTTCTCTGTTCTTGCGGTGGCAGGGAACAGAGCCTATTGCATTGCTTGTCTATGTGGATGATCTGTTGATCCTTTCCCCTTCATTTTTGCTCATCTCACAGTCAAAGTCACTGCTCACTGTGCACTCCCACATGACTGATCTTGGTGAGGCACACTGCTTCCTAGGCATGACCATCACACATGACAGATCTGCACGCACACTGACCCTGCGTCGAGGACGCTTTGTTGCTCATCTGACTGCACGCTTTCACCACCTTGTCCAACACTTGCCACGACAACTGTCACCCATGAGTCCAGACGTCTATGCACATCTGCTTGACGCACGCACCACGGACTACGGACCTGACAGTGATCCAACACTCTACAGACAGATCACAGACAGTCTCTCCTACTTGGCATCCACACCACGACTTGACATAGCATGTGCTGTCAACACCTTGGCTCAGTTCAGCCAGCAACCCCGCAGTACGTATCACAAGGCCTTGTTGAAATTGCTGCATTATGTGTTGGACACAACCGAGGTCTGTCTCATAATCTCTCCCTCTGCAGCACCTCTCTTTCACGGGTATTGTGACAGTGATTATGCCCGCGATCGTGCTGCACGCAGTCTAGGGGGGTCTGTTTTTCGTGTGTGAGGGATGGCCATCTCATGGCGGAGTGCAAAACATTCGTGTGTGGCACGTAGTGTGGCTGAGGCTGAATACATGGCACTGGATGAGGCAGCATGCGAAGCCATATGGCTGGGACGATTGCTTGAGGATTTGGGTTTGACTGTGCACGCCACACCACTGTACAACGATAGCTCAGCAGCATGATGGATTGCAGCAAATGACGGTGTACAGCACCTATGCACTAAGAATATCAGTGTTGAGCATCACTTCATGCAAGAAGCAGCTGAAGTGGGGATTTTTCAAGTGTGTCCCATTGCGGGCCACTCTCAGTTGGCAGACTTCCTTACCAAAGTCCTTCCCTCCTCAAACTTCACCTCCCAACTTCACCAACATGGCTGCATCCCTACGGCACTCACATCCAAGGGGGCGTGTTAATCCATGTACATGTTCTTGTCTTATGTGTGGATGTGAGTGCGTAGGGCATGCCGGCCATGAGACTAGAGACACTGCATGATGAGCGCGTGCTTCACACAGTTCAGACGCAGCTTCCATATGCTGCATCTCGTGACTCACGTGCCTTGGCTTCAGCTCAGTCACATGCACATGCTACTTTTTTCCTCACTTGGTGTTACCAAACCTAGATTAGACCTTGACTCTTTAGTGAGATACATGATGAGTTTGAAGATAGACCTAGATTAGACCTTCAACCTTGCATGACATAGGATAGATTTGCCCTCGAGGGGCAGTTGACCGAGAAATTGGTCCAGGGGCGAGTTTCGCCCTCGATTAGCGAGAGCGAGCGAGCTCAACCGGCGAGCGAGCTCGCTGACCACTGAGTGGAGCAAAGCACGAAACTCATGCTTCGCTCCCACTCCCTCTTGCATGTTCGTACTCAACACTTAGTGTCGAAAACCGAAGTCATGGCTGAGACTGTTTTTGACCTAGCTTCCTCCACGCTTCGCCGTTTAAAGTGATTCAACTTGCATTGTGAAGCTCTTGCAATTTTCAACACGTCACTATTCTGCATGCTCAGGTGAGAGTGCCTCCTTCAACGTGCCTAGATCAGGCGTCGTCAAGGGAGAGCTTTGGGTGGCTAAGGCACACTCCTCCGGACTCGGTCTGACCATGACAAGGATGGCTATAGCATCACAAAAGACTAAGAACTCTCGGAAGACCAACTTTTGACCGGTAGGACACACTAGATACACCTTTGTGTAGTCTGCCTGGACACTGAGACCAAGGGCCTTTATGCCAGGATCACCACTTTGAACACTACGAGTAGAGATTCTAGGCGCCAAATCGACTATCCGCTGAGCCCTGGAGGCCAATGGTCGAAGACGGCCACCGGGCTCACAAGAGTAGCCCAAAGAGAAGGTGCTCCGCTCTGGTTACATGACAGCCGGCTGGTCCATAGCCACAGGGAATTTAGGCTTGCTGGGAAGGGGAGAGGATGTAGGATGATCATAGACAGGTGCTGGCTTGCGCGCCAGGGAAGTTGGTCTAAACAAATGACCAAGTTTGACTGAGGAGACTGCCACAGGCATGAGACTAGCTGTGCCAGAGAAAAATGGCATAGGCAAGCTAGTGGGTGTGCTAGAAGGGAATGACACTGGCACAAAACAGGTGTGCCAAGAGGGAGTGCGACTGGCACGGGGGTAGGTGTGCCTGAATGGAGTGAGACTGGCATGGGAACAGGTGTGCCGGGGGATTGAGACCAACACGGGAGCAGGTGTGCTAGAAGGGACTGAGACTGGCATGGGATCAGGTGTGCCAGAGGGGACTAAGACTGGTACGAGATCAGGTGTACCAGAGGGAGCCAACAAGGCCACCAGACTGACAGCCATAATGGCTAGATCGTCATCAGCCACAGACCGGACCATAGGTGAGGAGGCCCGGTCGGACCGATCCGTAGGTGTACACTCTCCCATCCACCGTGAAGCCACACATGTGGGAACATGGTCACCAGTCTCCGACAGAATGCTACATTGGTCACGGTAGGTGAGAACCTTAAAGAATAGAGCATCTCCAAACTCGATGATGCAATGACGACCGGGGTCCCAGAAGCGTCATGCCTTTGACTGTGGGGAAATACCTAGGAAGGCACACATGCGACCCCGAGATGAGACCTTGGACCCCCGTTGGACCTCGATGTACCAAACGCAGGCTAAGGACCTCAAGACATGAGCAAGATGGAGGTCGGCGCAATGGCCAAACCACAACTCGTATGACGTGACATGGTCCGGAAGAGGACCATGCAGCTGGTCATTCCAGACCCATGTCATTAAGGAAAACCCCTCAAAGAGAAAGGACTCTGGAAGATCGCACTCAGACCACATGGCATGGACCACATCCTCCATGGTGAAGTTCCAACGCTCAGACATCTTGTTCTGTTGTGGTGTAGTAGGGACGGAGAGCTCGTGAAATCTATCGCGCTCAGCAAAGAAGGTGTCCATCTCGCCTAAGAACTCACCACAATGATCGGAGCGGAACGTATGGAGGGTGTCACGAGATTGGCACTCAGCCATCACCAGCCACACGTAAAGTGCCAAGGCGGCATTGCTCTTGTGGCAAAAGCTGTACACCCACCTCATCTGGATAAATTCATCCATCAGCGTGAGGAAATCTCGCCCCCGATCTGAGAGGGACTAGACCAAGAGGGGACCGAGAAGGTCCGCGTGGACCAACTCAAGCAACCGTAGTGCCTGGGGAGTGGAGTCAAGGATAAGTGCGGCGATGCATCCTACACTGAGCGCAGAAGAGACAGGCGGTCTTGGGTAGATTCTTGAAGGAAGCCACATCAAGGCCGAGGCCTGGCTTAGTCCAAATGAGTTTAGACACAGTGTCCGAGCTGACATGGGAAAGGCGGCAATGCACCAAACGCTGGTGTTCAAGAGAGAGAACAACAGTGACAACCACATGTGTAGATGCTGAGAATGGAGAGGAGGTAGAGGGAGTGGTACGAGACACACGATACAGGTCATCGACACCTGAGGCACAAAGAACAACGGCACACGTGTCGAGAGCAGTCATAGTGGCGGAATCAGCGGAGTGCTCAATAGAGAGATCAATCCTGGTACAAGCACAAACAAAGAGCAGGCTAGGCTCAAGAGCAGGGATGAAGAGCACATAAAAAATGTACAAGGAATCAGACAAACCATCAAAGTGCACAACCCCTACACGTACAACGATTGAGCAGACCCTGTGCGAAAAAAAAAACGAACGGAGGCAACAGGACCGAGCACGACGAAGTCACTACAACGACAAGTCATGTGATGGGAAGCACCATAGTCAATGATCCAGGTGCCACTTGGCTCACGACAAGTTGTTGAAACTGAACAACATGCCACAAAATACTTTGCATCTGTTGGACGGGAAGCAGAGGGCTCGTGACAATGGCGAACAGCACGGACCTGTGAATCCTCAAGCCAGTCAGTACGATCTAGTCCATACTCATCACAAGCCGACTAAGCTCCTCCACAAGCATCATCACGGGCAACAGACATAGTAGGACAAATTGTATAGGAACCACTCGACTGTGACAACACACTCGCACCTCCCTGAGTACGAAGTGCCAACAGTTGACGAAGCTCAGCAATCGTGCGATCTCGAGGGTCCATCCCACCACTACTGCTTGGTGAAGCGGCTGCATCAGTTGTACTTGTGGGTGCGACGCGACCCGTCCGTTTGTCAATAGAGGACATCCGCTTTGCATGTGCCACCTAGAGGCCACGCATGATCCGAGGCCAATCAAGGGACTCTTCACACCATGTGTATTGATAAGCGCTTGCACAGTTGTAGCAGTGGATAGAACGTCCACTGCCACTGCTCATCGACTGCTGCTGCTGTTGCTGTCCCTTGCCACACCTCTTTTTCCCCTTCTTCCCTTGTACGGCCAATGTAACACCCTGAGTCTGGTCACTCAGGGTAGAGGAGGAGGAGGAGGAGGAGGAAGCGGTAGAGGTTGGACTGGTGAACTGGGACAGAGGCGTAGGAGGGGTAGCTATTACTACTGCAACAGGTGGACTCCACTGATGGACGACAGCAGCCTCATGAGCCGATGTCACCTTGAGAAAGTGGCGATGAGCCCAAGGAAGAAACAGCACTGACTCCGAAAACTGAGAGAGGGTCGCACGGTCAAAGCCCGTGAAGAGCTTCGCGTGGTCCAAGTGTACCCCCATAATGATGGAGTCGAGTGCCAACAGCTGCGTCCCGCCACCAGTCCCAAGACGCGTGTAAAGGCGCATGGCGTGTTGCCTATTGTCTGCTACGATCTCCATGGGACCTTGGCAGAGGGAGTGGAACTCACGTAGTCAAGCCGCCCTTGTGGCATGGCTCTTTACAACGAGCGGTGTAAGGACCAGCTCCCACCTCTGGCGTGAATTTGTTCCAGTCCAGGCCCCAGCCTCACCCAAAGGGGCAAAATTTGGCCACAATCTCTTGTGGCATGGGGTGGAGCAGGCCGCCTATTGTTCTCGCTGTTTTGTGTTCCTGGTGAGCATCGCAAGTCTGGTACTGGCCATGGTAGTAGGGCCAAACGCCCTTTGAGTCGGCCCGAACCGGAAACAGTGTCTCCCAGCAATCAAAGCCCTCATTTCTATCGTAACCGAAGGGAGGTATCTCAAATTCCTTTGATCGCCGCTCCATTGGGAGGGCGACCTCACGTTTGGGAGATGGCGGGTGAGACACAGGGAGACCACCTGTGACAGAATCGCCACAAAAGGTGAACGCTGCTGAACGACATGGCTGGTCGTGACGGCAAGAAGGTGGCGAGATGAGAGCCTGGGGCCTTAAACGCATCCCACAAGTACGCTACTCAAGGATGCAAATCTCGTCCTCACTTGTGTCATCCTCCATCTCCTCATCCCAAGTGTCAACATGTGATGAGGGGTGCTGAGGCTACAATGTTTTATAGGGTACCGTATTCCCGCCTAAATTCGGACCACTTTTCACGAAGGTGTTTTTTCCAAGGTAATTTGACCACTCGGGAGCAAACTATGTACCGTTTTGGTTCAGGGGTTAAGTGAGTAAACAGCAATTACATTCGACCAGGGCCCGGTCGAATCCGCTCAATGGAACTTCTTGCCACTCAAGCGTTTGGCTGACAAAAGTTGCTTCCTCGACCTCGAGCACGCAAATCCACGGTTTGCGGCACTTGGACGTCATCAACGTCCAAGCTCCATTTGCGGTTGAGAACACCTTTGCCCTCGCTTGATTGCCAAGCCAACACCGCGACAGGGAGATTCAAACACACGCATTGAATTTTTTTGGTGTGCCAATAGTCGTACCCAAAAACCAAATCAATATTTGACCGTTGTCAACGAGCCCACAAGTGGTATTTTACCGTTGTGAAACTTGTTCATAATTATTCTTCTTGCAAATTTAGGTGGTAGTACTATATAGACTATTGAACACATGGTGCAGCTCTAGCAGGTCCTCCTGTTGTCGGCTCTGAAATCCCTGAACGACCCCTTAGTAACTCCACAATCTCCTGTAGCGCGTCAGTCTCACGCTACAACTGGCAACACATCTCATCCTGCGTCCGATGAATCTCATTCATCGTGAGTGACTGCGACCATGGAATCATGATGCCCAAAGAGGAGGAGGAGGAGGGGTCTCCTAGCCCCTTGCCCTTGTCACAAACTGGTGGTAGCGGTGCTGTTCAGTATGGGTCCAAACGTCAACGTTTTCAAAATGGAGAACCGTTTGTGTTTCTTGACAAGATGCAACGCTAGCAAAACATGATTTCTCAACCAAAAGCTTGGTTGTGTTAGTGTTGACATCACTTACAATGATGATGTCAGCATGATGGTTGTCCAAATAATGCGGAGTTTGGATCGATTATATGCAGAAGGATTCTGAATGCAATGGTGGTGGTTTCGTGCAAAGAAACCTTTAAAAGAGTACAATCGTTTGCGCTTTCTTTTCAGCCCAGCATTCACAAAAAAATCTGGATCTATGAGCGTTGCTTCGTTTCCTGGAGCCTACACGGCAAGAAAAAAGGCGGGAGTTGATGCGATGTATAGGGTTTTGCAAGAGCTTTCTAATGAGCCCTTACACGCCAAACAACTGCCCCATATGGTCATATGGGGCAGTTCCACTCTCTTGCATCCGGGGGTGGCAGGTGCGACCTGAGTAAAGCTTCCGGGAATTTTCACGGATCCCTTCTCAACTTCACATGCCTCAACTGCTGCAGGAGAGGGCTGGGAAACCCTTGGCTGCCCCATGTGGTGGCATGGCGATGCGGTTGCAAGGGTGTCTCCACTATTACAATTTGCTGCAACGGGTCACCGTGGCTTGGTGGGTCCTCTTACGACCGTGGCTTTAGCTGTGATTCTCACTGTTGCTGCCACTGCCGCCTCTCTGCTGCGCAGATCAGCAACGGATGCCTCGTTGCTCCAATACCATAAGAAATTGCTGAGGAGCTTCTTAGCCTTGCTGCTGCTAACGTGGCGACACGGTCCAATCAGCAGGTGCACTAGCATGCAAGCAGGTGTAAGAAACAGCAAGAGTTGGGCTAAGGAGCACGCAAAATCTTGGAAGCTGTAATAGCATAGTAATGGAGAGATAAATGACAACTGACAAGCACACTGCACAAATACCTGCCTTAGTGCTTGGCTGGTCACGCACACGGCAGCGTCTGCCTTAAAACTGGTCCAAAACCACTATTTTTGCCGTAACTCTACGCGCGGGCATCCAAACACAACACCATCTGAACCTAGAGATGCATAATCTTAGACCGGACGCTACGACTGGTCACACGCATAGAACCCGCACCGATCTATGGACACAATGTGAACCATGCAAATCGGGCTCAAGATCCAGTCCAACAAGAAAACTCTAGCGACTGCAGCTAAACTGTAGAGCACCCTAGCAATCACCAAGGACGTCGTGGCAGTTGTCTGGCACCTACAGATAAATGGAAAACTAGGCAGCAGGTTGGGGCAGCAGCGTTGTTGATGCAGCGTGAGGGCTTCCACGCTCGTTACTTGAGTCTACTGCCCCCTCAATCTGCTGCTCTAGAGACTAAGTCTGGAAGCTCTGGGTTTGTTACTCTGAAATGTGCGCGCTAGTGTTAGCGCCAGAAAGCAACTGAAAACTGAAAGTGACTGATTAGGAATGAAGAATGAGCAACAATGGGAGACCCCTCCAAGTTCTATCCTCCCCCCACTAGTGTAGAACTTGTTACTCAGCTAACCAGCTAATCAGAAAATAGTCCTAGACCTGTTATCTGGCAGGCAGGGTTTTCTCGGTGAGCCCTGCCAGACGCCTGACAGCCCAAAACCCGATCAAGTTTTGTTTGAAAACTTGATCATACCAACGCTGCAAACGCAGTCGTGCGGTCAGAATCACCTAGAAAAATAGCAGCAAGGAGTTATGGCTGCCCGAACCCAGGCAGTGCCTACGACGGTCCATGATGCCAAACAGTGCCACGCAGCAAGAGATATGGACCCTACGGAGAGCATGATGTTGCAGACGCAATGGCACAGTCAGAAACAGCGATGGGTACATGTCGATAGCATCTGCGGTGGCAATGACCACCGGCGGTCTGACCGCCGAGGAGGCCTGCCAATGGAGCTGAGCACGTCGCTGGAGGGAGGAGACTCCAGCAAACTGCGAGTAAGCCTCAACGTGCATCGGCTCTATTGGACGACACTCCAGCCGCATTAATTCTCGTCGTCAATCGTGTGCACGCTGATGTACACAAGCCAAGAGGACACAGTAGAGCACAATGAGAGATGCGCAAAAAGCCAACACTCCCCCATGACTCACAGGCATAGTGCACATGTGCGGGCAGAGACAAAGTCAACAACCAGACTCTTCCAGGCCACACATATACGCAGGCAGGGACAAAGAGAGCCACTCACGGACGCACGCCAACCGAACTCACAGCCTTCTTGAACGAGTCGTGATTCAGTGCCTTGGTCAAGAAGTCAGCCAGCTGCCGTGCTGTCTCAACCCACACAATGTTGATGCTTCCGTCATGCAACAACAAATGCACATAGTGATACTCAACGTTGATGTGCTTTGTGCATGTGTGATGCCTGCCATCATTGTCGTCGATGGCCATGGCACTCTCATTGTCACAATGCAACGTGATCAATGCAACAGACTAACACAACTCGGACAACAGACGACACAACCACACACTCTCACATGCGCTTGAGCCAAGGGTCACGTACTCAGCCTCAGCACTGCTGCGTGCAATTGACCCCTGCTTGCCACTACGCCAGGACACACCTGTATCGTCGATCCAAAAGATCCAGCCTGTGCGACTCTTATCGTCTGGACTTCCGGCCCAGTCACTGTCGGTGTAGCCCACCACGACGATAGACGGCTGGTGGCGGAACATGAGACCTCGCTAAGGAGTCGGGTTTGCGGAAGCGTAGGGTCATCTTAGGGGAGCACAGGAACACGTGTGGCACAGTTGGAGTAAATTGTACTTGTTATTCAAGTGTCAACATACAAGACTATATATACATGATGACACATCCTAGGCGACCCAAGGTCGCTGAGCCGTGCGCGGCCCCGTACAGGCCAGGGATGAGTGCTATTGCCTTAGCATCAAGTAGCTCACCTTTCCAGCTTTCTAACGCACCAAGAATCGCACCATTCCGTAGAGGAACGGCCGAGGTATTGCCGTTTCCGTGAACCACGGCAATCTGCCTCTGGCAGCACCACTAGCGGCGGTGACGGCCACCCGAAGCGCCCATTCCGAAGCGCCCTTGGCCCTCAATGATCCTAGACTCATTGACTATCCGGGCCCCAAGGTGCGCTTTGGCCTTGTTGGGTCTTCCGAGGGTCGAGCCTTGGTCTTTGGGGACGATTTCCCGTCACCTTTTTCCCCTCGGCCGGTCCAACCTTTGGCCGGGCGTATCTTCCTGAATTCTTAATGGATCGACCCCGTTCTTGGGTCGATCTCACACGGTTTTTCCTTTAGATTCAAAATCCACAGTCATATTGTACATTCAAGGAAGCCACAAGCCGTAATCAGTGCCATTGGCACTGTCCGGTTTACACTACCCCCCCCCCCCTTTAGGAGCGAGCCGTCCCGGTTCGCTCTTGATAGTCCCGGAGGATGGCATTCACCCCGCCAACGTTGAAGTTGCGGGCAGGCTCCCATGAGTTGTGGGCTGTGTCATAGCCCCTCCACTTGACCAGGTACTCCCATCCACGGCCACGACGACGGTTGTCAAGGATGGCCTCCACCTCAAACACTTGCTCGCCCTCGATCACCACTGGAGGGGGAAGCTCAGAACTGCGACCAGGAAAATGCTCGGCCGGGTCATGGTAGAGCTTGAGCTTGGAGATGTGGAACACGTCGTGGACTGGCATGGAAGGTGGAAGAGCCAACCGCGCCATGACGGGTGTCCGCATTTCGAGCATCGCGAACGGTCCAAGCCACCGGGGTTTCAACTTGTCAGACTGGACCCCGCAAAGCTTGACATGCGCGCTGTTGAGAAGCACGCGATCACCGACTGTAAGAGTTACGTCTGCGCGTCGGCGGTCTGCTTGTACTTTCTGCTGCTCTTGCACCTCCTTCAATGCATGCCGCGTCGCCGCCCAAATCTGCTTGAAGTCACGTGCGGTAGACTCTACCGCGGGCAGGTTGCTTGCAACGTGCAAACTGAGGGACGTGGCGGGCAACGTCCCGTTTACTAGCTCAAATGGCGCCTTGCCGGTGGAGGCAGACGTGGCAGAGTTGTACACCAGTTCAGCGACCAGAAATCTCTGGTCCCAAGCCGTCTCGTCCGGATCACCCACTGTACGGAGGAGCTGCTCCAGCGTCTGGTTTGTCCGCTCCGTTTGTCCGTCAGTTTAGGGGTGAAAACTGGTCGACAGCTGCACCTTGCTGCCGTACCGCTCCATGAGTTCTCACCATAACTTGCTTGTGAAACGCGGGTCACGGTCGCTCACAATGGACTGCGGTATGCCATGGAGACGCACCACGTGCTCAAGGAACAGCCAAGCCGTGCCTTCCGCGCTCACCGTATCACACGTCGCAATGAAGTGCGACATCTTGCTGAAGCGATCCACCACCACCAACACCGCATTGTGGCCTGCCGCTGTTGTGGGCAAACACGTGATGAAATCCATGGAGATGTCTTGCCACGACTGCTCAGGGATGGGCAAGGGTTGGAGGAGACCCGGGGTCTTCGTCCACCGCGCCTTGTGGCGTTGGCACACGTCACAACTCCGGCAGAATTCAGCCACCTCCGACGACATGGTGGGCCACCAAAAGAAGCAAGCCACCGTCTTCAATGTCTTGTCGGCGGAGAATTGGCCACTCGGGCCACTGTCATGGCATTCCTCCAAAATCAGTTGCCAAAGCACCGGCACCGCGGGAACCACCACCTGCTGTGTGCTGCGCCGTCGCCAATACGGCGCCTCGACGAAAAATCTTCGAACGTCGTACTCCCCATGCGCCTCGTATCCCTCCGTGAAGAGCTTCACAAGAAAAGCATCCTCGTGGACGGTGAGAGACGCGACCCGCATCATCAGGTCCGGTCGCCGTGAGAGTGCGTCGGCTGGGTTGATGCGACCCGGCCGGTACACGATCTCGTAGTCGAAGTGCGACTCGAGGTACTCCATCCAACGCGCTTGCCGCCGGATCAACTTCGGCTGCGTCTTGAAGTACTTCAACGTGTGGTGGTCCGTGTAGACCGTGCATTTTCGTGCCTTGAGGTAGCACTGCCATTTCTTGAAGGCTGCGACCACGGCGAGCATCTCCTTGTCATGGGTGGCGTAGTTCAGCTCCGCCCCGCGCAACTTGCACGAGTAGTAGGCAACCGGCTGCGACCCGTTGCCAAAGTCCTGCAAAAGGATCCCACCAATGGCCAGGTCCGATGCAACCGTCGCCATTTCAAACTCACGGCCGCTGTCGGCCAAGTGCAAGGCCGGCCGAGGTCAGAGCCCTTTTGAGGTTCTCAAAGGCTTCTTGTTCGCTAACCCCCCAACTCCACTCGCGATCCTTGCGAGTGAGATTGGAGAGTGGCACTGACACTCCCGCGTAGCCAAGGATGAACCTGCGGTAGTAGTTACAAAAACCAAGGAACACTTGCACATCATGCACATTACGCAACTTCGGCCACTCTTGCACGGCCGACACTTTGCACGGGTCCATGGCAATCTGTCCATTGCCAATAATGTGTCCGAGGAATTCAACTTTACCCACCGCAAACTCACACTTAGAGAGTTTTGCAAAAAACCTTCTCCTTCCTCAAAATCTTGAGGACCTTCTTCACATGCTCCTCATGCTCCACCGCCGTCCTGCTATACACCAAGATGTCGTCGAGGTAAACCACCACAAAGTTATCCAAGAACGGCCTGAAGATGTTGTTCATTGCCGCCATGAAGGTGGCCAGCGCATTGGTCAACCCGAAAGGCATCACGAGGAACTCGTAGTGACCATAGCGGGTACGAAAGGCTGTCTTTTCCACATCATCTGCTGAGATGCGGATCTGGTGGTAGCCGGAACGGAGGTCGATCTTTGTGAAGAAGCGAGCCGCACGGAGCTGATGGAAGAGCTCTTCGGCTCGTGGAAGCAGGTACCAGTTCTTGATGGTCAACTCATTCAACGCCTGGTAGTCCACGCACATGCGCATCTTCCCCGTCTTTTTCTGCACAAACAGGATAGGTGCAGCGTAAGGAGAAGAGGATGGGCGGATGAAGCCCTGCTCCATCATCTCAGTCAGCTGCTTCTTGAGCTCCTGCAGTTGCGCGTCGCTCATGCGGTACATTTCACGAACAGGTGGGCGCGCTCCAGGTTTGAGGTCGATGCGATGGTCCACGTCCCACTTTGGTGGCAGACCCGCCGGGAGGGTGTCGGGGAACACGTCCTCGAACTCCGTACACACCCTCCAAAGCTCCTCGGGCACCGCGGCAAACTTGCCTTGGGCCCCCGGCTGCTCACAAGTCGCCCCATGCGCCACAGCAGGCGCCACGTCCTCTGGTTCGTCAAAATCGTCCTCCACGTCTCGCACGAACGCCAAACAAATCTGCTCCTTTTTTCGAATCGCGCGCTTGAGCTGCACCAAGTTCAGCATCATAGGCGTCGATTCCTCCTTGCGAGGCACCGACTGCTGCGGCGCTTCCTCCCCGCAAGTCTCCTCCTCCGCGGCCTCTCCCTCGAACCACGTAGGCAGGGGATACTCCTTGTCTCCGAGCTTGATTGAGACGGTGCGTGCCTCCCAATTGACGACGGGGCTGTACTTGTGGAGGACACGACCGAGGATCACATCGTAATCCTTCATTGGGCACACTCGGTATACGGTCGTTATGCGAAGCTTCCCCACGTGAATGGAAAGGGGACGGGCCAGGTACCCCATTTCAATCGTGCCGTCCACTTGGTTAGCAGTCCGCTTCTTGCTCGTAAGCGCAAGGCCCCACTTCCAAGCACATTCCATGCTCACAAAATTGTGGCTCACGCCACAATCCAGCAGACTCCCCACCTTCCCCTTGACACCATTCACTCGCGCCTCCAAGAGAAGTGCAGGCTGCTCCACCTCATACCCCGTGTCCCATGCCTTGACCTCAGAAACCCCCTTAATTGCCGCAAGGCGTTTGGGTGGGCGGTCAACTGGCGGTTTGGGTTGAGAGGAGCCAGGAGTAACGCCATCTACTCCTGGCTCTCTTCGTTTCCCGAATCCTTTGTTGCTTTCTCTGCTTCCTTCGTGGCTTGCATCCCCTTCCCTTGCCGCTTACCCTTGCCGTCGCCCTTCTTTGGACTCCGACAATCACACGCAATGTGGCCAGGCTTGCCACAGTTGTAGCACTTGTGCTGTTGCAACGCTCCAATCTCCATAGGTGTGTCGTCGCTCTCGGCCTGCTTGCCCTAACCCCCACCGAAAGAGTTGTGGCTGTTGGCATGACCCTGCGTTACGCGCGTGTCGTACCGCTCTGCTGCTGCGATCATACCCGGCAGGTCGTCGTTGAGGTCGTGCATCACCGTCACAGCGTGGGCGTCATTCTTGAGGCCGTTACTGTAGTGAAAGCACAGTTCATGAGAGTTGAAGCCACAATTGGAAACAATCTCACAAAACCTGCGGGTGTAGTTGGGAACGCCGCCAGTTTGGCGAAGCCGGCGCAGCTTTCACGCGCATTATTCCTCACGTCACCCACAGTGAAGCGCTTGATGAACGACTCCGTGAACTCCTTCCACAAAGTCGGCCATTTGAGGGTAGGGTCGCCACTGCTGCAGGTTGGAGCCGATGGGGTTGAGATTCTGGTCGCTGCCGCAATGCCGGCGACCATTGCTGCTCCACTGCCATGTGGATTGGACCGCATCACATCGGCCCACCAATCCAACGATGCCCCTCTCAATAGGGTCACGGCATAGTCGCGGCTTGCCTCGTACCTTGAGGCATCCACACCAATGGCGGTGAAGTACAATTCTAGTGGGAGTATCCAAGCGTGCGGAGCTGGCCCATCCTTCTTTGATGGGTCGAACGGCTCCGGCTTGGGCGAGCTCGGGACACCCACCGCAGGTACGTTTGCGGTGGCAACTGCCACTAGTGTTGGTACTGGACGCTTCGCGAGGTCTTGATTGAGGTACGCGTTTTGCTTCTGCAACAGGTCCATCTTGGCCTGCATGTCAGCGAGCAACTTCTGTAGCGCTACGGCTGCTGTTACTTTGCCTTGCGCGTCAAACGCCGCAGCCTACGAGGACGAGCCAGATGAAGTCATCTTTGTGTCCGGTGCAACTTCTTCCTCAACAGGTCCTCCGGTTACCGCCTTGTCACCGGAGTGCGTGGTTGGCCTTGGGCACGGATCCGCCAAGGAGACGAGATGTGTGCTGGTCTACGTACACCAGGAGAGGTTGCCATGAAGAAAGTTCTGCCCCTGAGCCAAGGGTGGCTCTGATACCAAGTGTGAACCAGGCGCGGTGTGCTAGCCTCAACCGGATGGTGTAGGCACCAACCGGCGGCAACGGCGACCAAGGGGAGGCCGGTGCACACCTTCCCGGGTTTGCGGAAGTGTAGGGTCGTCTTGGGGGAGCACGGGAACACGTGTGGCATAGTGGACGTAAACTGTACTTGTTATTCAAGTGTCAACATACAAGACTATATGTACATGATGACACATCCTAGGCGACCCGAGGTCGCCGAGCCGTGCACGGCCCCGTACAGCCCAGGGATGAGCGTTATTGCCTTAGCATCACCTAGCTCACCTTCCCAGCTTTCCAATGCACCAAGAATCGTACCATTCCGTGGAGGAACGGCCGAGATATTGCCGTTTTCGTGAACCACGGCAATCTGCCGCTGGTAGCACCACTAGCTGCGATGACGGCCGCCCGAAGCGCCCTTTCTGGTAATACCCTACTGACTTTGAATTTCGATTTTAACCTTTTTTTTAGTGGTCGAATCTCGTCAAATTTGATGCTTCAACACATTTATCGAGGCACATAAAAAATTACAGAAGTTAAAAATCGAAATTAAAGTTCCACCAGTCATGTTTCAAAATCTGGATAATTCCAACCTTTGTACTGTAATTAGGAACATGGGTTATGAGCTAATTCATCATCATTTAAGAGTGGTGTGTTTCGCTTCATGGTCCGGCAATTCAAATAATCAACTGGTGATTTTAATCACCGGATGACCGTGAGTGCTTGACATGCGGTCATCGCCTCATGTCAAGCGGCGCACAGCGGCTGCGTGTCAGGTACACGGGGTCAAAGATGGCCATGTGTCGATGCCACGCAACATCTGTCAGGGATCCTGACAGATTGCGCGCGTGGCTACTGCACGCGGACCATGCCGTTCGACCAAGAACTCTCTTTTCGCCGAAATGGAAAAATTGCACCAGCACCTTCATCGAATATGAGGTGCAACCCCTTGTGCTTCGACGAATTCAAAGAAAACAGGATATAAATACCCGGTCGACAAAGTTAAAGAATCATAAACTCACAACTGGTAAAGCTACGAATTTAAAAGTCAGTACGGTAACACAGCGGGGCACCATTCCAAAGCGCCCTTGGCCCTCAATGATCCTTGACTCATTGACTATTTGGGCCCCAAGGTGCGCTTCGGCCTTGTTGGGTCTTCCGAGGGTCGAGCTTTGGTCTTTGGGGACGATTTCCCGTCACCTTTTTCCCCTCGGCCGGTCCAACCTTTGGCCGGGCGTATCTTCCTCAATCCTTGATGGATCGACCCCGTTCTTCGGTCAATCTCGCACGGTTTTTCCTGTAGATTTCAAGTCCATAGTCATCTTGTGCATTCAAGGAAGCCACAACCCGTAATCAGTGCCGTTGGCACTGTCCGGCTTACAAAAAACCAACGCTCCCCCATGACTCACAGGCATAGTGCACATGTGCAGGCAGAGACACAGTCAACAACCAGACTCCCCCAGGGCACGCATAGATGGAAGCAAGGACAAAGAGAGCCACTCACGAACGCACGCCAACCAAACTCACAGCCTTCTTGAACGAGTCGCGCTTCAATGCCTTGGTCAAGAAGTGAACCAGTTGCCGTACTGTCTCAACCCACACAATGTTGATGCTTCCGTCATGCAACAACAAACGCACATAGTGATACTCAACGTTGATGTACTTTGTACATGTGTGATGCACGCCATCAGTGTCGGCGATGGCCATGGCACTCTCATTGTCACAATGCAACATAATGGATGCGACAGACTGACGCAACTCAGACAACAAATGACGCAAGCACACACTCTCACACGCGCTTGAGCCAAGGGCCATGTACTCAGCCTCAACAGTGATGCGTGAAATTCACCCCTGCTTGCCACTACGCCAGGACACAGCTGTACCGTCGATCCAAAAGATCCAGCCTGTGCGACTCTTACCGTCTGGACTTCCGGCCGAGTCACTGTCGGTGTAGCCCACCGCGACGACAGACGGCTGGCGACAGAACATGAGACCTCGCTGAGGAGTCAAGACGACGTAGTGCAGTCCTCGGATCTTGGCCTTGAAGTGGAGGTGATGCGGCTCCTGAGAAAACTGAGCCAGGAGGTTGACAGCGAGCGCGATGTCTCGGCGCGTCGTCGTCGCCAGGAACATCAGTGACCCAATGACTTGCAGATACGTGGTCACGTCCACTGGCTCCCCCACAGTGGCTGGGTCAGGACTCTTTAGCTTCACCTGGCCATCAGGTGACATCGGTGAAGATGCGCTGAGTACGAGGGGCAGGTCCTTGGCAAAACGAGTGGACAGGGTCTGCACATAGGTAGCCTGGTGGACGTGCACGATGCCCTGGAAGCGATCATGCTCGAGCTCCATGCCCATGAAGACTCAGGCAGACCCGAGATCCTTCATCTGGTAGGTGGTGTGCAACAAGTCCTCGACACTCTGGATGGCAGCCATATCAGGCAACGCAATGAGGAGATCGTCCACGTAGACGAGGACAACGGCGAGGATCTGGCCTTGCGGGTTGACGAACAGTGCGGGGTCAGCGGTACTACACTAAAGGCCGCCGTGACGGAGCGTGCTGCTTATCTCCTCGTTCCATCACTGAGGCGACTACTTCAGGCCGTAGAGGGCCTTCCGCGGCCACCAGACTCTCCCAGTGTTGTCGTCGAAGCATGGAGGCTACACCATGTAGAGCTCCTCAGCCTCCAATGAAACATGGAGGAAGGTGTTGCTCACGTCCATCTGATACAGCTCCCACCCATGCTAGGCAACCAGACTGAAGAGCGCCTGGCTCATGGAGAACAAGCCAACTGGAGCAAAGATCTGGTCGTAGTTGACCGAAGGGACCTGAGCAAACCTCTTGGCTATGAGGCAATCCTTGTACTTGTCCGAGGGCCCGTCGGGCTTCCATTTGCGCCGAAAGACCCACTTGGCACTGATGGCCTTCCGACCTGGAGGGAGGTCGACAAGGTCATACACGTGGTACTACCGGATAGCAGCAAGCTTGTCAGCGCAGGCAGCAACCCAGTGTGTGGCCTCAGGAGAGGCGTGAGCCTCGCGTAGGGTGGATAGGTCCTCCGGGCGCGCTATAGAGCAGACGGAGAGAGTGTGTGCATCTTGAGCTCCATATGGGATGCGTGCGAGTGCAGCCATGATAGCATGCCGATGCTCATGAAGAAGCATGGCCTAGCCTAGTGCAGAGCCAGTGTGAAGGTCTGCAATGATAGCCGAAGTGGTCAGGCCAAGCGCCTTGGTGCCAGGGTCCCCACTCACGACCGTAGGAGTGGAAGAGACACGTGGAGCGACAGGGGGCCGAGACGACATAGGGCGAGGTGCTGCGGTCTGCACGCTCAATGACGGCCTAGGTCAGACACTGCCGCCTAGGCCATGAATCTAGCACGGTAGGGAAGGAGATGGCCCCGCGTTTGACGGGCAGACGGAGGCGGACGGCGCTACTGGCCCGGAGGGACCAGCGGGCGCTTCTGGGGCTGCTGTTCCGGAGGGGCAGGCGGACACGACTAGAGCCGCCGGCCAGGAGGGGCCAACGGGCGCGACTGGGGCGGCTGGTCCGGAGGGACCAGTGGACGCAATTGGGGCGGCTGGCCTGGAGGGACCAGTGGACACGACTGGGACCGCCGGCCCAGAGGGACCGGTGGACGCAATTGGAGCCGCTGGCCCGAAGGGACTAGTGGACGCAACCGGGGCCGCCGGCCCGAAGGGACCGGTGGACGACACTGGGGCTCGTGGCTCGGAGGGGCCAGCAAGCGCGAATGGGACTGCTAGCTCGGAGGGGCGAGTTGGCGACACTGGGGCTCCTGGCTCGGAGGGGCCAGCAGGCGCGACTGGGGTTGCTGGCTCTGAGGAGGCAGCGGGCGTGACAAGGGCTGTTGGCTTGGAGGGAGTAAGTGATGTGCCACCCGGAAGCAGTAGGACGGAGGATGGACTCACCAATCCCCCACGCGACGGGAGGGACACCGATAAGCCAGAGCAAACGAGATTGCGCAGAAACAGTTCCTCAAAGAAGAGGGCATCGCAGGACTCGACGATGCAGTGTCGGGAGGGGTCCCAGAAGCGCCAAGCCTTGGACTAGCAAGAGACATGAAGAAAGGTGCAAGGACGCCCGTGGGGGGCAACCTTGCCGTCTTGCTGCGAGGCGAGCACCCACACAATGGCTACACAGCCCCAGACGTGAGCAGGGCGGAGGTCGGCTCACTGACTGCACCAGTGCTGGTACTGCGTGGACTGGCAGGGAAGGGGTCCGTGAGGAATCCGGTTCCAGACCCACGTCATGTAGGCCATGGCTTCAAAGTAGAAGCCATCGGAGAGGCCAGACTCAACCCGCATGGTGCGGACGGCATCGACCATGGTACGGTTCCACCGCTCGGAGACGTCATTCTGGGTGGGCGTGTAGGGTGCGGACATCTCGTGGTGGATACCGCGGGAGATGAGAAAAGTCGTGGTCTTGCCCATGTACTCGCCACCGCGATCGGAGCAAAAGCGATGAAGGGATCGACCACACTCGCACTCCGCAAGGACAAGCCAGTCCTGAATGGCACGGGCGACATCGCTTTTGTGCCATAGGCAGAAGACCCAGCGGTAGCTCAACTAGTCATCAGTGAGGGTGAGGACATAACGGCCATGCTCTTTGACGGATTCGGTAGGGAGAGGACCCATGACATCGGAATGGACCAGGTCAAGAGGGGCAGACACACGGGAGGAGGAACGAGGGTATGTGGACCGGTGTATCTTGCCCTGAGCGTAATCAACGCACTCCGTGGGGAACGACAAACGGAAAGTCTCAGAGTCAAGGCCCTTGGCCGGCTGGGTACGGAGCATGCTGACGACGGCAAGAGAGTGGACGTGGCAAAGGCAGCGGTGCAGGAGACGTGTGTGCTGCGGAGAGAGCATGCTCATGACAAACACATGGCCTCTGGCGGCCGACGGGCAGGGGACAGAAGGAAAGGAGGAGCGGCATGTACCATAGGTTGCCACAGGCGGTGGCGTGAAGAACAACAAGACCGGACGGATGCAACGACACAGTGCCAACACCACACGAATGCACAACATCCATGCTCATGCAGTCAAGGGAAGTGACAGACAGGAGGATGAGCTCAAGACCGGGGACGAAAAGGACATCGGTCAGGAAGACATCACCGGTAGGACCACGGAAACCAATGACACCAACGCCAAGGACAGGTAACACCTGGCCGGAGCCTGTCCGGACACCGAATACATCGCCAACAGAACCAAACATACTGAAAGCCTCACGAGAGGCCATCATGTGATACTTAGTCAATGATCCAGGTCTCGGCCGGGTCCTCGACCGGAGTCGCCAGATTGCTAACGGTCCCATGGCAGCACGCAAGAGACGCGGACGCGTTGGAAGGGGGCACGAACCGAGACTGCCAATCATCAAGCCACGTGACGTCGTCACGAAGGGGGACAAAGGAGACCACAGGAGACGGCGAGACAGGCGAGGAGGCAGGACACGACCGCAGCTCAGTCTCAGTCATGCAGGGAGAGGGGGAAGAGCAGGAGGTGACACAATTTGCATGTCCCTGGGAGGGAGGGCGAGGCACGCCAAGTTGGAGCGCAATGAACTGCTCCAACTGTCACTCACGCGTGGATGGCCTGGCAGTGTAGACTGAGTGCGGAATGATGGAGCCGGAGCCCGGATAGAACAAAGATTGCACCGGTGAAGGGAACGGGGGCGCCGACGGTTGCGGGTGATGTTGCTGCGGGACCGGTGCGGCAGTCGGAGGAGTGGAACAGCTCGACAAGGTCGGGGCGTCAGGGCCGGCAACAACGACGGCAACAGAGGCAAGACGGCGCTCCCGCTAGCAACGCATGGTGGCGATGACGCACGCCTCATCCGTGGGTAGCGGGCACGAGTACCACCCATGCCTGGGCTGGCCACAGTTGTGGAACACTGAGCCACCACTGCTGGACCCAGTCGAATGCTGCTGCTGTTGCTGACCCTTATCCTTCTTGCTCCGGCGTTTCTTCTTTCCCGGCGACAAAGAGCTGGTGGACGTAGCAGCTGCGGGGGAAGCGACGGCCACGGAGGCAATGGAAGGGGAGGTTAGAGCCTCTGGGCGCTGAAGGCAGGACTCCAGGTGAGCTTCCTCAATCCTAAGGAAGAGCTCCCCACCATGGCGACCCAGGGCACCCTCATGCCCAGGGTATGAGGTTGCCCTGGGTCGCCATGGTGGCGAGAACGTCCTGGGAGTAGTGCACGAAGACGTCCGCGTACGCGCCAGTGGCGTCGCGCTTGATGGTGAGGAGCGTTGCAAGAGGGGGTGCAGCAGAGGTGCTGAAGCGACAAAGGATGTCTTCAGCCCGCAGCGAGTAGGCGGTGACTGTCTCGGTCTCCCCCATGTGGAGGAAGTTGAACTCCCGCAGTAGACGGCTGGTCTCAACCTCGCTCGACAGGAAATGGGGGCAAGTGAGGACGTGCCACGCGACTGTAGGGTCTGGGACGTTGCTAGCGATGAAGACGCCAAGAAAGGGCTCTAGGGCCAGTCGAGAAGCTGGAGGAGCGACAGGGACAAGGGCGGAAATGGCGCGACCAGCGTCATACAGCTGGTCGGCCTGGGTGGAGCCATACGGAAGAGTGTAGTATGCCCACAAGCCCTCACCCTGCGCCCAGATGCAAAAGTTGAGCTCCCTACTCCGGAAATGCTCGCCGGCCTGAAGCGGTGGGGGGGGGGCGTCTCAAAGTCCTTTTGCCTGCGGCCGGCGCCCAGAGTGGGGCCAAGGAAGGAGGTTACCATCTGCCGCTGGCGCTCAGTCTACTGTTGGGCTAGGTAATGCGTGGCAGCGGACACAGCGGGGTTGGCATGCCCAGGAGGACTGAATGGCGGCGGAGCACTGGTGACCGTCTGTGAGGCCAGTGGCTACAGTGATGCAAGCTGTTGCGTCAACGCGATGAGCGGTTGCTGAATGGTAGCTAAGGGATCAGGGGTGTCAGTGACGACGCCCGTTGGCTGCTGCTGCTGCTTCTACTACTGCTGCTGCTACTACTGCTCCTGCCACTACTGCTACTACTGTTGCTACTACTGCCGCTACTACTGTTGCAGCTGTAACTGTTGTTATTCCTGGTCCTACTACTACTCTTGCTGGTGTTGTTGTTGCTGCTACTGTTGCTACTACTACTGCTGCTACTGCAACTGTTACATCTGCTACAAGAAAAGGAGGGGATACCCTCCCTGGGGGTCCCCCCAAAAGAAGACCACCCCTCCCCACTAGGGCTGTTAGCCATGGTTTGGTAACCCCTCTCTTGGGGGGGCACCAAACCATGACGTCAACAGTGACGTCAAAGGCTGGACGCTGATGTCAGCAGTGGCTGTGGTTAGGGCCGCTACTACACAACTACAGCGATTGCTATTCTAGATGTTGTTGCTCCAACTGTTGCTGCCACTGCCGCAACTTGCCGCTGCTATTGCTATTGCTGCTACTGCTGCTGCTATTATTAATGATGACGTTGCCGCTGCTGCTGCTACTGCTGCTACTACTACGCCTGATGTGGCTGTAGCACCTACTGCTGGTGCTGCTGCTGTTGCAGCTGCAACTACTGCTGCTGCTACTACCACTACTGTTGCTGCTGTTGTTATAGCTGTTACTGTTGCAACTACTACTGTTGCAGCTACTGCTGCTGCAGCTGCTGCTACTACTGCTCCATGCTGTTGCAATTGTTGTGGCTGCTATAGCAGCTATGGCAGCTGCTGCTGGGGTGGGGGATTTTCTTGATAGTCCTTTTTTTTTCTTTGTGTCGGGCACAGTGAGCCTCGTTGCTCATATGGGCAGCGGGCAGCTCCCTACGAGCAGCGAACTCGCTGCTCGGTGCAAGCAGCTCGCTGCTCGCAGCGAGCAACGGGCTCGCTGCTTGCAGCCCGCCGCTCGTGGCGAGCTGCGGGCTCTGAGCAGGAGCAGCCGTTGCTGGCTGCTGCCGGCTACTGCTCGCTGCTATTGCTGTTGCAGCCGGCTGCTGCTGTTGCTTGTTGTTGCTTGCTGCTACTTGCTCCTGCTTGCTACTGCAACTGCTACAACTTGCTGTTGCTGCTGCTCATTGCTGCTGCTACTACTCGCTCTCGCTGCTATTGTTGCTACGAGTTGCTACTGGTGGCCGCCGCTGCTGCTTGCTGCTACGGGCTGCAGCTGCTGCTGTTACTATTGCTAAGCTCCTGCTGTTGCGAGCTGCTGCTGCTGCCGGCTGCTGCTACTACTGCGAGCTGCTACGAGCTGCTGCTGGTGCCGGCTGCTGCCACAGCACGCTGGTGCCAGTCACTGCACCTGGGTGATGTTGCCACGTACGTCGTCGCGCGCAGGTGTCGGACGCGGCCTGCCGCTCACCTCCTCGTGTCACGCGTGGAG
This sequence comes from Penium margaritaceum, assembly GCA_023375785.1. Lineage (NCBI taxonomy): Eukaryota > Viridiplantae > Streptophyta > Zygnematophyceae > Desmidiales > Peniaceae > Penium > Penium margaritaceum. The sequence continues at coordinate 37,501 of SZWC01007796.1, read as the reverse complement.
GTCAGTGCTGTCGGAAAAATCCGGCAGCATTTCCCCTGGCCCAGTGGCCGTGGGAAAAAATCTGACGCCGCAACCAGGCGGATCAATGCTGCTGGAAAAAATCCGGTAGCATTTCTCTACACTGGCGCGTATGGAGGTGCGCCGGCGTTGTCTCGCACCTGTACGTCACTCTTCTGCTACTGCTGCTACGCTCAGGCTCTGATACCAAAATAGAAAACTAGGCAGCAGGTTGGGGCATCAGCGTTGTTGATGCAGTGTGCGGGCTTCCACGATCGTTGCTTAAGTCTGCTGCCCCCTCAGTCTGCTGCTCTAGAGACTAAGTCTGGAAGCTCTGGGTTTGTTACTCAAACATGCGCGCGCCAGTGTTAGCGCCAGAAAGCAGCTAAAAACTGAATGTGACTGATTAGGAATGAAGAATGAGCTACAATGGGAGACCCCTCCAAGTTCTCGCTCCTCCCCACTAGTGGAGAACTTGTTACTCAGCTAACCAGCCAATCAGAAAATAGTCTTATACCTATTTTCTGGCAGACAGGGTTTCCTCCGTGAGACCTGCTAGACGCCTGACAGCCCAAAACCCTGGCGTCATCCGTTTTGCTTGAAAACTGGACCATACCATAATACCAACGCTGCGAACGCATGCGTGCGGTCTGAATCAGCTAGAAAAACAGCAGCAAATAGTTATGGCTGCCCGAACCCAGGCAGTGCCTACAACGATCCATGATACCTAACAGTGCCACGCAGCTGAGAAAATGCCTGGAAGCTTCCTAGCGATATTGCTGCTGACTAGGCGCCAGTGCCTAGTCAGACGGTGACGAGTCACAAGTCGTGCACACAACGGCAAGGGTCTGGCCAGGGGACACAAGGGAAAGTGTCAGAATGCTTCAATAGCATTTGCAGAGAGTAATGACAAATGACAGGTCCATAGCATAAGGACCTGCCGCGGCGCACGGCGGGTGTCGCACGCGGCAGTGCAAGGTCTGTCCAAAAGCCGGCCCAAAGCCACTGTTTTAGCCGTAACTCTGCGTAGAAAAGTCGAAACGTTACGCCGTCTGAACGTACACGTGCAAAATCTCAAGCCCGACGCTACGACTGGTTACATGCATGCATCCTTCAACAAACGGTGGACACATCATGCAAAGACATGCAAATCGGGCCCACGGCCAGTCCACCGATAAAATCCTACAAGCTGCAAAAAAACTGCAGAAGGTCCTTGAGAGCATCCAGGACTCTGGGGCAACCATCGATCAGCTCCAAGCAGGTAGTCCACCGCCATACGACACCCCGGTGCCACCTGGGTCCACATCAAGGATCTACACGAGCACGGACACGGTTGAGTGGTCACAGTAAACTGTACAGGTTGACAGGAACATCACAAATCACAACACTCCCCCATGACCTGATGGTACGCATGTCCATACACGTGCAGCACTGAAACGAGTGCAACAACGAGTGCAAAAACAGTCGTGACACAGACTCAGACACACCCCGTACTCAACCACTCTCAGGCAAGGGGCGAAGCCCAACGAAACGAATGACCACCAGAAACTTCCCACGCGCCAGTACCTTCGTCAAGAGGTCAGCACGCTGCATGTCAGTGCCGACCCATATGACGGAGATCACGTGTCGCTCCACCAGATCACGCACAAAATGATGCTCAACTGCAATGTACTTCGTACGAGCATGAAAGACACCAGAGTTTTCCGCAATGGCAAGAGCACTCTGGTTGTCACAACGAAGCACAATGGCAGGCACTGACTGACCCAGCTCAAGGAACAGGCGCTGCAGTCACACTGCCTCAGCAACACCTACACCCAAAGCAACATACTCTGCCTCCAACAAGCTACGTGCGATACAGCCCTGCTTCCCACTGCGCCACGACACAATAGTACCACCAAGCAAGAACACGTAACCGGTGCGAGTGCGTCCATCTGGGCTCCACGCCCAGTCGCTGTCAGTGTAGCCGTTAAGAACCACCAAGCACTGCCGACGAAATCAGAGTCCAAGGTACGGCGTGGAAACCACGTACCGCACCACTCGCACAGCCGCCTCGAGGGTTGTAGCACATGGAGCTTGCGAAAACTGTGCAAGGAGGTTGACGGCAAAAGCGATGTCGGGATGTGTGGTAGTGGCCAGGTACATCAGAGATCCGATAAGGCGGAGGTACAAGGTCACATCAACTGTCTCCCCCAGCTGTGTGGGATCGTCCACCTTCAGGGCGTCCTGCTTGTCAGGTATGAAAGGTGTGGAGGCCGTTGGCAGTGCGCCAAGGAGGTCATTGAAGAGCTCCCCCACAACGCGTGCGTATCTGGCCTGATGCAACAGAAGCGTCCGGCATCTGCAGTCTCGTACAATCTCCATGCTAAGAAACACTACAGCAGGACCAAGGTCCTTCATCCTGTAGGCAGTCGGGAGGACCGCCTTGGCCTCCTTCACGGCCTCCATGGAGGGAGACGCGATCAGGAGGTCATCCACATAGACCAGGATGGCAGTGAACCGCTCAGGCACCTGTCGGATGAAAAGAGAGGGATGTGCCTCGCTCTATAAATACCCTGCACGAGTGAGAGTGCCTGTGATCTCCTGGTTCCAACACCGAGGAGACTGCTTGAGTCCGTACAAGGACTTACGCAAGCGCCAGACCTTGTCACCGTCCTCAAAGCTTGGTGGCTGGGCCATGTAAATCTCCTCATCCAGAGAGCCATGGAGGAACGCATTGTTCACATCCATCTGGTACAGTTCCCAGCCATGCTGAGCCACCACACCAAACAGAGCGCGAGCTAAGGTCATGCGGCCGACAGGGGCAAAGGTATCGGTGTAATCATCGCCCTAAATCTGAGAGTACCCCTTGAGGACCAAGCGAGCCTTGTGGCGTTCCAGTGAGCCATCTGGCTTCACCTTCTTGTGAAAGACCCACTTGACCTGAATCGCCTTCCTCCCAGGTGGAAGGTCGACTAGCTTGTAAACTCCATGCTCTCGGATGGCACGAAGCTCATCCTCGCAGGCGGCACGCTAGGCATCGGTATCCTCTGATGAGAGGGCGTCCCTCAGTGTGCCCGGATCAGGCACCAACGAGGGAGAGCTCTGAGTGGCAAGTGCACACGCTTCATAACTGGGCCTGACAACCACAAGGTCGGCTGCTCCATCACAAGCGGTACGAAACTCGCGAGTGACAAGATCGTGTCCTATAGGACACGCTGGATGTACCTCTATGTGATCTGTACGGACACTCAGGCCGAGGGCCTTTGTGCTGGGATCGCCACTCACAACCGAGTGGAGCACCTGGGTGCGGGACCTGACACTCACTGGGCTACGGAGCCCAATGGTCGAAGACGACCACTGGGCTCACGCGAGTAGCCTGGGCTCAAAGGGCTGACCGCAAGCTCAGAGACAGGCACGACCACATCCGGTGAGGACTGAGGCACATGGGCAAGTGATGCAGTGGGAGGAGAAGCTGGTGAACGGACGGGAGATGCAGGACTGGGAGTGGTAGCAGGACCGCCCACAGAGACAGGAGTACCGGTGGACAAAGGGACAGCATCATGGGTTTCTGTGGGGCGCGAGGGTGCAGGAGAGAAGACAAGCTGGACAGGAGAGGTCTCTGGACCAACAGCGATGATAGCCGGGTCATCAAGAGCCGGAGACTGCAAAGTGGGGGGGGGGCTGAATGGACACATCAGCCGGACGAGAGGTGCTCGTAGGCTCAGACTCCCCCATCCATCAAGAAACCTCACACGTAGGAACATGTGAGACAGACATCGACACAATCAAGGTCAAATCGTGGTAGGTGAGAGACTCAAAGAAGAGCGTATCGCGGGACTCAACAATGCAACGATGGGCGGGGTCCCAAAAATGCCAGGCCTTCGACCGCAGGGAGATACCAACAAAGGCACACAAGCGATCCCGCAGAGAGACCTTGGACCCCTGTTGATCCTCCGTGTACCACACAAAAACCACTGAGCCCCAGACACGAGCAAGACGCAGATCGGCACGATGGCCAAACCATAGCTCATACGGTACAGAAGAGGACCGTGCGGGAGGCGGTTCCAGACCCACGTCATGTAGGCGAATCCTTCGAAGGCAAAGGATTCCGGGAGATCGCACTCACACCGCATAGCACGAACCGCATCCTCCATGGTGCGGTTCCAGCGCTCAGAGACACCATTCTGCCGAGGAGTGGCAGGAGCAGAGACCTGGTGAAAAATCCCACGGTCGGCAAAGAAACTATCCATTTCACCAAGAAACTTGCCGCCGCGATCCGAGCGGAAGGTGTGCAGCGAGTGGCGAGACTCACGCTCAGCCATCACTAGCCAGAGACAAACCGCAAGAGCGGCATCACTCTTTTGGAACAGGCCGTAGATCCACCACATCCGGATGAAGTCATCGGTCAGGGTGAGGACATATCGGCCCCGATCGGATAAGGACTCGACGGGGAGAGGACCGAGAAGGTCCGAATGGACCAGCTCGAGGGGACTACGGGCTCGAGAATGGGAGTCAGGGTAGGTGCAGCGATGCATCTTACACTAAGCGCAGAACAGACAATAGGTCTTGGGCGGCTTCTCGAAAGAGGCCGCGTCAAGACCGAGGGCGGGCTGTGTCCTAATGAGCTTCGACACAGTGTCGGATACCACATGACACAGACGTCGATGCAACAGGCGCTGGTGCTCAGTAGATAAGACACCAGTCTCAAACACACAAGTAGGAGGAGAAGGGAAGCAAGAGGAAGAAGAGATCCGAGGAACACGATACAGATCATCCACAACAGAGGCACGAAGAAAAACAGTACGAGTATCAAGAGCAGTCACTGTCGTGGAGTCGGCAGTGTGCTCCACAGAGAGTCCCATCAAAGTGCAGGCACGCACAGAGAGCAAGCTGAGCTCAAGGTCAGGCACAACAAGCACGTCGGAGAGATACAAGGGGCCAGATGGACCATTGAAACACACAACCCCAACACCCTGGACTGGAAAGGACTGACCAGAGCCTGTGCGAACGGAGCGAACAGATGCCACAGGACCGAGGACAACAAAGTCACTACGACGACATGTCATGTGGTGAGTGGCACGTGAATCGATGATCCAAGTGCCACCCAAATCACGATTGGAGGACGTCACGGTGCAACGGGCAATGGAACACTCGGCTGTAGACAGGCGCTCGCCAACAGAGGAGGGAGAACGACAAAGGGCGCAGAGGAGAGACTCAGAAATCCAATCTGTACTGCCAGGCCCATCATCATCACATGCCAGCTATACTCCCCCACACGATTCATCACGAGAGACTAGAACAGACAAACAAACAGTCTGTGAACCACCCGGCTGTGACGATACACTCGCACCTCCCTGAGAGCAAAGCGTGAGGAGTTGACGGAGCTTGGCAATGGTGCGGTCACAGGGGTCCGAGTCTCCGCTACTCGCCAGTGGGGAAGCGAGAACTGCTGCGGTCGTGGTCGCCGCACGACCAGAGGTTGTACTGCTTGACGTAGACAGCTGTGTGTCTATAGCATGAAGACCGCGAGTGATCCGCGCCCAGTCGAATGGCTGTTGGCACTCGGTGTAGCGGTGAGCGCCTCCACAGTTGTAACAGTGAACAGTTTGTCCACTGCTACCGCCTGAGGACTGCTGCTACGGTGACTGCGGCTGGGCCGAGCCACACTTCTTTTTGCTCTTCTTCCCCTGTGTTGCTGCTGCCACACCCTGCATCTAAGTTGGGATAGCTGGGATGGAAGGGGAAGAGGAGGGCGTGCCAACGGATGGAGAAGTGAACTTCGAGAGAGGCATCGGTGGTGACGCGATGACCGATGCAGCAAGTGAACTCTCCTGGTGGGCGACGGCTGCCTCACGAGCGGATGTCACCTGGAGGAAAAGCTGATGCGCCCAAGGGAGAAGCTAAAGGGAGGTGGAGAAGGGCTTGAGCGAGGCGTCGCTGTACCTCGTGAAGATGTCGGCGTGCTCAAGACGGACTCCGATCATGAGCGTGCAAAGCGTCCACAACTATGTCCCTCCTGCGGTCCCAAGGTGTGTGTAGATGCGCATGGCGCGCCACCAATAAGCGGCTGCGGGCTTGGCAGGTCCCTGTTGAATGGAGTGGAAGGCTCAGATGTGAGCCGCGCGGGTGGCGTGCATCTCTGCAGCAAGCAGAGACAATACCAGCTCCCAACCCCGACATGGATCAGCACCCGCACCTATGCCGACCTCTCCAAGGAAGGGGCAAAAGTCCACGACAGTCTCGCGAAGATGGCGTAAATGAGACCGCGCATCGCCCGAGTCGCTGTCAGCACCTGAGCACTGTCCATAACCTGGTACTGACTGTGGTAGTAGGGCCAAACCCCCTCTCAAGTGGCCAAGACGTGGAAGAGGGTCTCCTAGCAGTCAAAGCCATCCTCGCTGACATATCGTGGGGGCGATGTCTCAAAGTCCTTAGGTTGCCGCTCCTTAGGGAGAGCAACCACAGGATGGGAAAGACGAGGGACGGGGAAGACATCGGAACGACGACAGTCGCCGAGGTAGGTCTCAGGCAAAGATCGGATCTCCGGGAACAGGGAACCGGAACGTGTCTGCAATTGGCAAAGACGCTCCTGAAGAACGTGAATCTCCCTCTTGGAAGTGTCATCGTCCATGCCTGGCATATCAAGGTCCTCCTCCAAAGGATCAAGAAGTGGCGGGTCCTGTCCTGCCGCTCTTCTCGATGTAGATGATAACTGCTATGCAGAAGGTGTGACACCACCGACTCCCCCGGAGGTGTGTTTTGGGGCCAAGGACTGACTCCGAAGAAGATCAGTGAGCGTGCGGATGGCGTCGGTCTGCTACTGCTCTAGGCAACGTATCTCATCCTGCAAACTCCGCGCGTCCGCAATGGCCTACGAGCGTGGACTCAGCTGGAAAACCTAGACAGCAGGTTGGGGCAGCATGCATTGTTGATGCAGCGTGCGGGCTTCCACGCTCGTTGCTTAAGTCTGCTGCCCCCTCAGTCTGCTGCTCTAGAGTCTAATTCTGGAAGCTCTGGGTTTGTTACTCAGAAACGTGCGCGCTAGTGTTAGCGCCAGAAAGCAGCTGAAAACTGAAAGTGATTGATTAAAAATGAAGAATGAGCAACAATGGGAGACCCCTCCAAGTTCTAGCTCCCCCCCACTAGTTTAGAACTTGTTACTCAGCTAACCAGCCAATCAGAAAATAGTCTAGGACCTATTTTCTGGCAGGCAGGGTTTTCTTGATGAGCCCTGCCAGACGCCCGACAGCCCAAAACCCGGGCATCGTCCGTTTTGCGTGAAAACTGGACCACACCATAATACTGCCGCTGCGAACACAGTCGTGCGGTCAGAATCAGCTAGAAACATAGCAGTAAGTATTTATGGCTACCCGAACCCAAGCAATGCCTACGGCAGTCAACGATGCCAAACAGGGCAATTCAACAGGAGACATGGACCCTAGGCACCACATGATGCTGTAGATGCAATCCCACAGCCAGACAAAGCGCTACGTGCATGCAGACAGCATCTATAGTGGTAGTGACCGCCGGCGGCCCGACCACCAAGGAGGCCTGCCGATGGAGCTACGCACATCGCCAGAGGGAGGAGGCTCCAGCGACGGGTGAGTGGGCCTCAGCGTGCATCGGCTCCACCGAGTGACACACCAGTGGTGTCAAGTCTCGCCGTCAGTCATCTGCACGCCGATGTACACAAGCTAGGAGGACACAACAGAGTACAATGAGAGATGCACGAAAACTAACACTCCCCCATGACTCACAGGCGTAGTGCACATGTGCGGGCAGAGACAAAGTCAACGAACAACCTCCCCCACGCCAAGCAGAAATGCAAGCAGAGACAGAGAGAGTCACTCACGGACGCATGCCAACTGAACTCATAGCCTTCTTGAACAAGTCACGCTTCAGTGCCTTGGTCAAGAAGACAGCCAACTGCCGTGCTGTCTCAACCCACACGATGCTAATGCTGCCGTCATGCAACAACAAACGCACATAGTGATACTCAACGTTGATGTACTTTGTACGTGTGTGATGCACGCCGTCATTGTCGGCGATGGCCATGGCACTCTCATTGTCACAGTGCAACGTGATGGATGCGACGGACTGACGCAACTCGGACAACAGACGACGCAACCACACACTGTCACACGCGTCTGAGCCAAGAGCAACGTCCTTAGCCTCAGCAGTGCTGCGTGTAACGCACCCCTGCTTGCCACTGCGCTAGGATACAGCTGTGCCACCAATCAAAAATATCCAGCCTGTGCGGCTCTTACCGTCCGGACTGCCGGCCCAGTCACTATCGGTGTGGCCCATGGCAACAACAGACGGCTGACGGCGGAACATGAGACCTTGGAGAGGAGTTGAGACAACATAGCGCAGTACTCGGATCGCGGCCTCATAGTGGAGGTGATGCGGCTCCTGAGAGAACTGGGCTAGAAGGTTGACGACGAACGCGATGTCTGGGCGCGTCGTCGTCGCCAGGAACATCAGTGACCCGATGAATCACAGGTATGTGGTCACGTCAACTGGCTCCCCCACAACGGCTGGGTCAGGAATCTTCTGCTTCACCTGGCCATCGGGTGACATGGGTGAGGATGCCCTCGGCACGAGTGGCAGGTCCTCCGCAAAGCGAGAAGACAGTGTCTACGCATAGGCGGCCTGGTGGATGTGCAGGACACCCTGGGAGCGATCATGCTCGAGCTCCATGCCAAGGAAGACTCTGAAAGATCCGAGGTCCTTCATCTGGTAGGCGGCGTGTAGCAGGTCCTTGACACGCTGGATGGCAGCCATGTCTGGTGATGCAATGAGCAGATCGTCGACGTAAACCGGAACAGCGGTGAAAGTCTGGCCTCGCGGGCTGACAAACAGTGCGGGGTCAGCGGTGATGCGTTGGAGCCCGCCACGAAGGAGCGTGCTGCTGATTTCTTGGTTCCAGCACCGAGGAGACTACTTCAGGCCATAGAGGGCCTTGCGTAGTCGCCAGACTCTCCCAGTGCCATCGTTGAAGCTTGGAGGCTGCACCATGTAGAGCTCCTCACCCTCTAGTGAACCATGGAGAAAAGTGTTGCTCACATCCATCTAATGCAGCTCCCACCCATGCTGGGCGACCAGGCTAAAGAGTGCCCGGATAGTGGAGAACCGGCCAACTGGGGCAAAGATCTGGTCGTAATTGACCCCAAGAATCTGGGCAAACCCCTTGGCGGTAAGGCAGGCCTTGTACTTGTCCAAGGACCCGTCGGGCTTCCACTTGTGCCGAAAGACCCACTTGGCGCCGATGGCCTTCCGTCCAGGAGGAAGGTCGATGAGGTCGTACATGTGGTGCTGTCGGATAGCGGCGAGCTCATTCGCGCAGGCAGCGTCCCACTGTGCGGCCTCAAGAGAGGCTCGTGCCTCGCGTAGGGTGTCTGGGTCCTCCGGGCATGCTGTGGAGCGGACTGAGAGAGCATGTGCATCTCGAGCCCCAGGTGGGATGAGCGCGAGTGCAGCCACGACAGCGTACCGATGCTCATGATGAAGCATGGCGTAGCCAAGTGCGGAGCCTGGGTCAAGGTCTGCAATGATGGCTGAGGTGGTCAAGGCGAGGGCCTTGGTGCCAGGATCCCCACTCACAACCGTGGGAGTGGAGGAGACACGTGAAGCCACGGGGGATCGAGGCGCCACGGAGCGCGGTGCGACGGTCTGCGCGCTCATCGACGGTCTGGGTCGGAGGCTGCCCCCTGGGCCACGCATGTAGCGTGGCAGGGCAAGCGATGGCACTGAGTTTTCCAGGACAATGGAGGCGGATGGGGTTGCTGGCCCGAAGGGGCCCGCGGTTGTAACCAGGGCTGCTGGCCCAACTGGAGCGGCTGGAGCTGCTGGCTCAGAAGGGCCAGCGGACGCAACTAGGGCTGCCGGTCCGGAAGGACTAGCATACGCGACTAGGGCTGCTGGTCCGGAGGGACCAGCGGACGCGACTAGGACTGCCGGTCCGGAGGGACCAGCGGACGCGACTGGGGCTGCCGGCGCGGAAGGACTAGCGGACGCGACTAGGGCTGCTGGCCCAGAGGGACCAGCGGACGCTACTGGGGCTGCCGGCTCAGAGGGACTGAGGGATGTGTCACCCGGAAGCGGCAGGATGGAGGACGGACACACCACTCTCCCACGCGTCGGGATGGACAGGGACGAGCCAGAGCAAATGAGGTCGCTAGGAAACAGGTCCTCAAAGAAGAGGACGTCCCGGGACTCAACGATGTAGTGCCGAGAGGGATCCCAAAAGCCCCAGGCCTTGGACTGACAAGAGACTCCGAGGAAGGTGCAGGGACGTTCTCGGGGGGTGAGCTTGCCACCCTGGTGCGGGGCGGGCAGCCACACAATGGCCACGCAGCCCCAGACGCGAGCCGGGCGAAGGTCAGCTCGCTGACCGCACCAATGCTGGTACGGCGTGGACTGGCGAGGAAGGGGACCGTGGGGAATTCGGTTCCAGACCCAGGTCATGTAGGCCATGGCATCAAAATAGAAGCCATCAGAGAGACAAGACTTGACGCGCATGGTGCGGACGGCGTCGGCCATGGTACGGTTCCACCGTTCAGAGACACCATTCTGGGCGGGCGTGTAAGGTGCAGACGTCTCATGGTGGATGCCGCGGGAGGCGAGAAAGGTTGTGGCCTCACCCATGTACTCATCACCGCGATCGGAGCAAAAACGGCAGAGAGAGCGGCCACACTCGCGCTCCGCAAGGACAAGCCAGTCCTGGATGGCGTGGGTGACATCGCTCTTTTGCCAAGGCAGAAGACCCAGCGGTAGCAAGAGTAGTCATCAGTGAGGGTGAGGACATAGCGACCATGCTCGCCGACAGACTCGGTGGGAAGAGGACCCATGACATCCGAGTGGACAAGGTCGAGAGGGGCGGACGCACGAGAGGAAGACAAGGGGTACGTGGACTAGTGCATCTTCCCCTGAGTGCAGTCATTGCGCTCAGTGGGGCACGGGAGGGGGAAAGTCTCCAGGTCAAGGTCCTTGGCCGGCTGGGTGCGGAGCATGCTGTCCACGGCGGCAGAGTGGACGTGGTAAAGGCGGCGGTGCAAGAGACGAGTGTGTTGAGAAGAAAATGTACTGGTGACAAACACATGGCTTGTGGCGGCCGACGGGGAGGAGACGGAAGGAGAGGAGGAGAGGCGAGGTACATGCCACAGGTTGCCACGGGCAGTGGCGTGCGGTACAATAAGACCAGACGGACGCAACGACACCGTGCCAACACCACGCGAGTGTACAACGTCCATGCTCATGCGGTCAAGAGCAATGACGGACAGTAGGTTGAGCTCAAGACCAGGGACGAAGAGGACATCGGTCAGAAAGACGTCACCGGAGGGACCACGGAAACGAACGACGCCAACACCACGGACGGGCAACACCTGGCCAGAGCCTGTCGGGACACCGGAGACATCGCCTACAGGACCGAGCATACTAAAGGCCTCACGAGAACCGTCATGTGATGCGTGGCCCCGGAGTCGATGATCCAGGTCTCAGCAGGGTCTTGGACCGGGGTCGCTAGATCGGTAACTGTCACATGGCAGCAAGCAAGGGACGCGGACGCGGTGGAAGGAGGCGCGAACCGAGACTGCCAATCGTCAAGCTAAGCAACGTCGTCATGGGAAGGGGTAACGGAGACCATGAGAGACGACGAGACAGACGAGGAAACAGGGCACGACCGTAGCTCAGTCTAAGTCATGCAGGGCTGGACAAGAGAGCAAGAAGTGATGCAACTTGCACTTCCCTTGGGAGGAGGGTGAGGCAGGCCGAGCTGGAGCGCGATGAACTGCTCCAGCTGGCGCTCACGGGAGGACGACCAGGGAGTGTAGACGGAGTGCGGGGTGACATCGCCGGAGCCCGGGTAGAAGGATGACTATGCCAGCGCCAACGGCTACGACGCTGGTGGCAGCGGGCCTGGCCAGGCAACCAGAGTGGTGGAGCTGCTGGACGAGGTCGAGGTGTCAGAGCCGACGACAGCTACAGCGGTAGAGGCGAGACGGCGCTTGCTCTGGCGACGCATGGTGCCAATGACACACGCCTCGTCCATTGGTAGAGGGCACGTGTACCACCCGTGCCCGGGCTGGCCACAGTTGTGCCAGACCGAGCCGCCACCGCTGGACCCGGTTGACGGCTGCTGCTGCTGCTGCTACTGACCCTTGCCTTTCTTGTTCCGACTCTTCTTCTTCCCCGACAATGATGAGGTAGATGGGGCGGGGGAGGCAACGGCCACGGAGGCGACGACAGGGGCGGCGACGGCAGGGGAGGCAAAGGCCTTCGTGCGCTAGAGACGGGACTCCAGACGAGCGTCCTTAATCCGGAGGAAGAGCTTGTATGTCCAGGGCATGAGGGTGCCCTGGGCCGCCATGGTGGAGAGAACGTCGTGAGGGTAGTGGACAAAGAAGTCCGCGTACGTGTTGGTGGCACCGCGCTTCATGGTGAGGAGCATGGCCAGAGGGGGTGGGGCAGACTTACCGAGGCGATGAAGGATGTCCTCTGCCCGCTGCCAGTAGGAGGTGACCGTCTCGGTCTCCCCCATGTGCAGGGAGTTGAACTCCCGCAGCAGGCGACTGGTCTCAGCCTCGCTGGACAGGCGATGGGGACGAGTGAGGACGTGCCACGCGGCTGTAGGGTCTGGTGTGGCGCCAACGGTGAAGTCGCCTAAGAAGGGCTCGAGGGCGAGGCGAGAAGCCGGAGGGGCGACAGGGACCAAAGCACGGACGACACGACCGGCGTCATATACCCTACTGCGCTTGGATTTTGACAACTGAGATGAACCATAATTTTTTCGACAAAAAAAATAGACTTTCTAATAAATTTGCTATAGCCTAAATTTCAACGTAAATCTTAACCCGTCACCTTTAATTCGACGAAGGGCCAGGGACACATTCGGATTTCAACGATTTCTGGATCGATCGACCGCTTGATCGTTCAAATTGCCACATTTTGGCATTCGAATAGGCGAGCGGTTGAGTGTTTGCCTCGCCGTCGACTTCCTCGGCCGGCGAGTCAGCGACGACATTTGACCTCCACCCGCCAAAAAGGAGGAAAAAACAACAAGTCATGCCTGACAATACAAAATACGTAACTGAACCTTGGAATTAAAAAGCGACCCACACACTTTGAATTCCACGAACGAGTATTGTAAATATTTCAGTGAAACGTTAACTTCGACTAAAAAATCATTTTCGACAAATTTCAACCACTTTCACAACAGTTAATATCGAAATCAAAGAGCAGTAGGGTAACTGGTTGGCCAGGGTGGCATCGTACAATAGGGTGTAGTATACCCACAGGCCCTCACCCTGCGCCCAGATCCGGAAGCTAAGCTCCCAGCTCTGGAACTGCTCGTCGGCCTGAAGCGGCGGCGGGGGCGTCTCAAAGTCCTTTTACCTGCGGCTGGCACCCAGAGTGGGGCCAAGGACGGAGGTCACTGTCTGCCGCAGGCGCTGAGTCTGATGTTGCGCCAGGTAGTGCGTGGTAGTAGACACAGCTGGGCTGGCATGCCCTGGAGGAATGAAGGATGGCAGCGCAATGGGGGCAGTCTAAGAGACCAACGGCTGTAGTGCCGCAAGCTGTTGTGTCAGGGCGGTGAGCTGTTGCTGAAGAGCAGCGAGGGGGTCAGGGTTGTCGCCAACGATGCCGGAGGGCTGCTACCGATGCTGCTCCTACTCCTCCTGCTGCTGTTGCTCCTGCTGCTCCTACTGCTCCTGCTACTTCTGTTGCTGCTGCTACTGCTGCTGGTGCTGCTCCTGCTGCTGCAGTTGCTCCTACTGCTGCTGCTGCTACTGTTGTCGCTGGTACTGCTGCTGTTGCTGCTGCTCCTGCTGCTGCTGCAGCCGCTGCAAGAAAGGGGGGGTGGGGATCCCCCCAACATAGGAGGACCCCTCACCAGTGGGGCTACCAGCCATGGTGTGATTCCCTTTTGTGTTGTTTGGGTTTTTTTTATGGTGCTGACGTCAGTAGTGACGTTTGCTGAGGGCGCTGGATGTCATGTCCACCCTTAGGTTTGCTTCCCCCTTCCCTTGCCCCCTTTTTTGTTTTTTTTTTTAGTTGATCACGTCAGTAGTGACTTTAGCAGCGGGATGCTGACGTCAGTAGTGGCGGTTGTTGGGGCCGCCGTTGCAGCTGCTTTTGCTGTTGCTGCTGCTGATGCTGCTACAGCTGCTGTTGCGGCTGCTTTTGCTGCTACAACTATTGGTGCTGCTGCTGCTGCTGCTGCGGTTGGTGCTGCTGTTGTTGCTACTATAGCAGCTGCTGCTGCTGTTGTTGCAACTGGTGCTGCTACTGTTGCTGCGGCTACTACTACTGCTGTTGCTGCTGCGGCTGCAGATGCAGTAGCAACTGCTGCTGCTGCGGGCTGCTGCGGTTGCTGTACCGGCTATTACAGCAAAGATAACTGCTACAGCCGCGGCAGCAAAGCTTGTGGGGTGGGGGATTTCTTTTCTTGCGTTGTTTTTTTCTCTTTTCTCGTCTGTCACAATGGGCGGCTGCCCACTGCTAGCTGCGAGCAGCAGGCTGCTGCTCGCTGGCAACGAGCTGCTGCTCGCTTGCTGCGGGCAGCGAGCAGCAGCAGCCGCTGCTGGCAGCTACTTGCTCCAGCCGCTGTTGCAGCTGGCTACTGCTGTGGCTCGCTATTGCGGCTGCTACAGCCTGCGGCTGTTGCTACATGCTGCTATAGTTGCTGCTTGCTGCCACTACTGCTCGCTGCTGCTACGCGCTGCTGCTGCTGCAAGCTGCTGCTACGGGCTGCTGCTGTTGCGAGCTGCTGCTGCGGGCTGCTGCTGCTGCAGGTTGCTGCAAGCTGCTGCTTCTGTCTGCTGCTACTGCTGCACGCATCTGCTGCTGGTTGCTGCTGCCACTACTTGTTGCCGTTGCTTGCGGCTGTCGCTGCTGCAGATTGCTGCTGCTGTGTGCTGGTGCCAATCACTGCACTTGGGTGACGTTGCAGCGTGCGTCGTCACCCTTAGGTGTTGGACGCGACCTGCCGCTCACCTCCTCGCGTCACGCGTAGGGGTCAGTGCTGCCGAACATTTTCGGCAGCATTTCCCCAGGCCCAGTGGCTGTGGGAAAAAATCTAACGCCGCCACAAGGCGGGTCAATGCTGACGGAAAAAATCCGGCAGCATTTCCCCTGCACTAGCGCGTATGGGGGTCCGCCGGCGTTGTCTGGCACCTGTACGCCAGTCTTCTGCTGTTGCTACTACGCTCTAGCTCTGATAACAAGCTGGAAAACCTAGGTAGCAGGTTGGGGCAGCATGCGTTGTTGATACAGCGTGCGGGCTTTCACACTCGTTGCTTAAGTCTGCTGCCCCCTCAGTCTGCTACTCTAGAGTCTAAGTCTGGAAGCTCTGGTTTTGTTACTCATAAACGTGTGCGCCAATGTTAGCGCCAGAAATCAGCTGAAAACTGAAAGTGACTGATTAGGAATGAAGAATGAGCAACAATGGGAGACCCCTCCAAGTTCTAGCTCCCCCCCACTAGTGTAGAACTTGTTACTCAGCTAACCAGCCAATCAGAAAATAGTCCTATACCTATTTTCTGGCAGGGAGGGTTTTCTCGGTGAGCCCTGCCAGACGCCCGACAGCCCAAAACCCGGGCGTCGTCCGTTTTGCCTCAAAACTGGACCATACCATAATACCGCCACTACAAACGCAGTCGTGTGGTCAGAATGAGCTAGAAGAATAGCTGCAAAGAGTTATGGCTGCCCAAACCCAGGCAATGCCTACAATAGTCAACGATGCCAAACAGGGCCATACAACAGGAGACATGGACCCTAGGCACCGCATGATGCTGCAGATGCAATGCCACAGCCAGACAAAGCACTACGTGCATGCAGACAGCATCTGCAGTGGCAGTGACCGCCGGCGGCCCGACCACCGAGGAGGCCTGCCGATGGAGCTGAGCGCATCGCCAGAGGGAGGAGGCTCCAGCGACGGGTGAGTGGGCCTCAGCGTGCATTAGCTCCACCGAGCGACACTCCAGCGGCTACAAGTCTCGCCGTCAGTCATCTGCACGCCGATGTACACAAGCCAGGAGGACACAACAGAGTACAATGAGAGATGCACGAAAACCAACAGGCTCATGACCCCGGGGGAAGAGGAAGAAGGATCTACCCTAAAAAACATTGATTTGGATTATTTACCTGTTGCATAAGCAATTCGACGAGTTTTCAACCAGGTTCAAATTAATTAGGTGGCATGTATGAATTCGATGAATTACCAAGGGGGGCACTTTGAACTCGACGATAGCGCCTGTTCAGTTTTTTATTTCGATGAAAGAGTTGACCGTTTGAGTGTTTGAATGGTCGGAACTCGATCGTCGGCTCGCTTGATGCCACGGGAGGACCCTCGCCACGGTGGCGAGGTTCCTTCCGTGGCATCGAAAGCCACTAAAGCGGTTGTAACGGTGGTCGAACACCAATGTAGAGGAAAAAATCGCAAGTGAAAAAACGTCCAAGAACAAAAGTGTTTTTGGACCCGAAAACCAAAAAAGTTTAAAGTCAAGGGTAGAGCGTTGATTTCGATCAATTGATTCTGGAATTATTTAGGTGGTATGTATGGATTCGATGAAAGTTCGTTTCCAACGAAATTTGATGAGCCAAAAACTAGTTAACATCGAAATCAAAGTTTTTTTAGGGTAGTGGTCCTCTACCCTTGTCACCTGTCGGAGCCATGTCAGCGCTCAGTATGGGCTGAACGTCAAAAATGCTCCGAACGAGAAACCGACAGCGTTTCTCGAAGATTTGATACATTCAAAAACATTGACGTTTTGACCCCAAAACTGTTGACATCAGCATTGCCGATGATGACGTCAGCGTTTCTTACGCTAGCAAAAAACGCTAGCTTTTTTTTGCTAGCGTGTTTTACGCCAGCGATTTCTTTTTGGAGGGTCACGCGAACTCTGCGTGACTGGTGGGGGTGACCTTGTCACCCCCTGCTCGCGGCTCCGCAGGGGCTGCGGAGTTTCTGCGTAGCAGAAACTGCGCAACGGCTGCAATGCTGCTGCTGCGCTGCTGCAATGCTGCTGCTGTGTTGCTGCTGCTTCCGCTGCTGCTGCTGCGCTGCTATTGCTGCTCGCGACTGCTGATGTTGTTGCTGCTGCGAGCTACTGCCGCCGCAGCACACTGTCAATGCTCGCAGCCACCGCCGCAAGCTGCTGCTTCGAGCTGCTACTCCTTTTTTATTGTGTACAGGCTGGCAGCCAGACACGGCTGCTGCTGCCACCCGGTGGTGCTGCTGCCACCCGGTGGTGGTGCTGCTCCTGCTGCTGCTGGAGCTAGTAAATGCCGCAGCTCAAGCGATGTGGTGGTGGGGACTGAGTGATGATGTCGTTGAAAACGGCTGCAACGAGTCCCAGGATACGGCGGCGGCGGTGACTCTCAGCAGCCTCTGCCGGTGCTGCGTCTGTGCGGCGCAGCTCAGCAAGAGGGGTCTCGCTGCTCTGATACCATGAGAAGTTGCTTGGAAGTTTCCTAACGATATTGCCGTTGACTAGGCGTCAGTGCTTGGTCAGACGGTGACGACAGTCACAAGTCGTGCACACAACGGCAAGGGTCTGGCTAGGGGACACAAGGCAAAGTGTCAGAATTCTTCAATAGCATGTGCAGAGAGTAATGAAAAGTGACAGGTCCATGGCATAAGTACCTGCCGCGGTGCACGGCAGGTGTCGCACGCGGCAGTGCAAGGTCTGTCCTAAAACCGGCCCAAAACCACTGTTTTGGTCGTAACTCTGCGTAGAAAAGTCAGAACGCTACGCCGCCTGAACCTACACGTGCAGAATCTCAAGCCGGATTCTACGACTAGTCACATGCATGCATCCGGCAACAAATGATGGACACATCATGCAAAGACATGCACATCGGGCCCACGGCCAGTCCACCGATAAAATCCTACAAGCTGCAGAAAAACTGCAGAAGGTCCCTGACAACATCCAGGACTCTAAGGCGACCGTCGATCAGCTCCGAGCGGGCAGTCCACCGCCAGACGACACCCCAGTGCCACCTGGGTCCGCATCAGGGATCTGCACGAGCATGGACACGGCCGAGTGGTCACAGTAAACTGTACAGGTCGACAGGAACGTCACAATTCACAACAGCAACAAGAGACAGGGACCCTAGGCAGAGCATGATGCTGCAGACACAATGGCACTATCAGAAATAGTGTTGGGTGCATGCAGACAGCATCTGCGGTGGCATTGACCACGAGTGGCCTGACCGCCAAGGAGGCCTGCCGATGGAGCTGAGCACATCGCCGGAGGAAGGAGGCTCCAGCGAACTGCGAGTAAGCCTCAGCGTGCGTCGGCTCCACCGGAGGACACTCCAGCAGCGTCGAGTCTCACCGTCAGTCATCTGCATGCCGATGTACACAAGCCGGGAGGACACAACAGAGCACAATGAGAGATGCGCAAAAGCCAACGCGGATAGGTCGAGCCACCAAGCGTCTGTCCTCCGGCGCTAGCTAGGCCCGCATCAGGGATCTGCACGAGCATGGACCAGGCCGAGTGGTCATTGCTAGTTGCACAAATAGACAGGAAAGGCTCACATCACAATAGCAATTTCACTCTCAAGTTTCAGACTTTCAAGGCTTTCTAGGAACAGACTAAGTGAGAAGATGCAAGGAAGCTTCCTAGCAACACTCCCGTTGACCAGGCGTCAGTGCCTCATTAGACGGTGGCGACAGTCACAAGTCGTGCACGCAACGGCAAGAGTTTGGCTAGGGGACATAAGGCAAAGTGTCTGAATGCTTCAATAGCATTTGCAGAGAGAAATGACAAATGACAGGTCCATGGCACAAGTACCCGCCGCGGTGCACAGCGGGTGTCACACGCGGCAGTCTAAGAGCTGTCCTAAAACCGGCCCAAAACCACTGTTTTGGCCATAACTATGCGCACACATGTCTGAATGCTACGCCGTCTGAACCTAGACGTGCAAGATCACAAGACGGACGCTACGACTGGTCACATGGATGCATCCATCATCAGACGGTGGACACGCAATGCAAAAACATGCAAATCGGGCCCATGGCCAGTCCGCCAAAAGACTCCTCCAAGCTGCAGAAAAAACAGAAGGAAGTCCCGGCAGTGTCCGGGGCTCTGGAACAGTAGTCGACCAGCCCCAAGCTGGTAGTCCGCCGCCAGTCGTCGCACCGGTGTTACCAGGGCCCGCCTCAAGGATCTACACTAGTATGGACACGGCCGAGTGGTCACAGTAGACTATACAAGAACATCACAAATCACAACACTCCCCCATGACCCGATCGTACGCATGTCCATACACGTGCAGCACTGGGACAAGTACAAAAGTGTCTGTAGAACAGATGGGACACGGGCACACATCCCACACTCAACCACTCTCAGGCATAGGGCGAATCCCAACAAAATGAATGGCCACCAGGAACTTTCCGCGAGCTAGTGCCTTCGTCAAGAAATCAGCACGCTGCATGTCAGTGCCAACCCACATGACGGAGATCACGTGTCGCTCCACCAGATCACACACAAAGTGATGCTCAACCGCAATGTGCTTCATGCGAGCGTGAAAGACACCGGAGTTCTCCGCAATAGCGAGAGCACTCTAGTTGTCGCAACGAAGCACAATGGCGGGTACTGACTGACCAAGCTCAAGAAATAGGCGATGCAGCCATACCGCCTCAGCAGCCCCTACGCCCAAAGCAACGTACTTTGCCTCCGAGGAGCTACGTGCGATGCAGCCCTGCTTCCCGCTACGCCAAGACAGAGCGGTACCGCCGAGCAGGAACATGTAGCCAGTACGGCTGCGTCCATCTGGGCTCCAGGCCCAGTCGTTGTCAGTGTAGCCGTCAAGGACCATCGAACACTGCCGACAAAAGCTGAGTCCGTGGTACGGCGTGGAGACCACATACCGTACCACTCGCACAGCCGCGTGAAGGGCTCTGGCACGTGGAGCCCGCGAGAACAAAGTGAGGAGGTTGACAGCGAAAGCGATGTCAAGACGTGTGGTAGTGGCCAGGTACATCAGAGATCCGATGAGACGGAGGTACAAGGTCACATCCACTATCTCCCCCAGCTGTGTGGGATCAACCACCTTCAGGGCATCCTGCCCGTTAGGTGTAAGAGGTGTGGAAGCGGTGGGCACTGCACCAAGGAGGTCGCTAAAACGCTCCCCCACGACTCGTGCGTATGGGGCCTGATGCAGCAACAGTGTTCGACGCCTGCGATATCGCACGATCTCCATACCAAGAAACACCGATGCAGGACCGAGGTCCATCATCTAGTAGGTAGTGTGAAGGACAGCCTTGGCCTCCTTCACGGCCTCCAGGGATGGAGATGCGATCAGAAGGTCATCGACATAGACCAAGATGGCGGTGAACCGCTCGGGTGTCGGTAAGATGAAGAGAGAGGGATCTGCCCCGCTCTGTACATATCTTGCACGAGTCAAAGTGCCGGTGATCTCCCGGTTCCAACACCGCGGAGACTTCTTGAGGCCGTACAAGGACTTGTGCAAGCGCCAGACCTTGTCACCATCCTCAAAGCCTGATGGCTGAGCCACGTAAATCTCCTCATCTAGAGAGCCATGGGGGAACGCATTGTTCACATCCATCTGGTGCAGTTCCCAGTCATGCTGAGCCACTACACCAAACAGAGCTCGAGCTGAGGTCATGCGGCCGACATGGGCAAAAGTGCCAGTGTAATCGACGCCCTCAATCTGAGAGTACCCCTTGACTACCAAGCGGGACTTGTAGCGTTCCAATGAGCCATCCGGCTTCACTTTCTTGCAAAAGAGCCACTTGACCTGAATCGCCTTCCTCCCAGGTGGAAGGTCGACACGCCCGTAGACTCTATGCTCTTGGATAGTGCGAAGCTCATCCTCGCAGGCAACGCGCCAAGTGTCAGCATCCTGCGATGAGAGAGCTTCCCTCAGGGTGCCCAGGTCGGGTGCCATATAGGGAGAGCTCTGCGTGGCAAGGGTGCATGCCTCGGTGCTAGGCCTGACGACCACAAGATCAGCTACTACATCACAAGCGATATGGAACTCGTGAGTGACGAGATCGTGCCCTACGGGGCACGCTGAATGTACCTCTGTGAGCTCAGTGCGGACACTCAGGCCTAGGGCCTTTGTGCCGGGGTCACCACTCGCGATGCTGCGAGAGGGGCGCCTGGGTGTGGGGCTCAACGCTCGCTGAGCTCCGGAATCCAGTGGTCGAAGATGGCCACCGGGCTCACAAGAGTAACCGGAGCTCGAGGGGCGCACCTCAGGCTCAGGGACGGGCACGACATCAGCTGGTGGGGACTAAGGCAAGGCTGGTGATGCCGTGCGAGGAGATGTGTGTGTGGGGGACACGGGGCTGGGTGTGACAGCAGGAGCAGGCAAGACTGGACCTGACACAGAGGCAGGAGTGCCACCAGCAGATACGGTAGTAGGCGAGACTAGACCAGACACAGAAACAGGAGTGCCAGCAGACGCAGGTACTGGCACAGGAGTAGGCGCGGGAACAGAAGTAGGAGCACCTGTTGGGCGTGAAACAAGCTGTACAGGCGAGGTCTCCGGACTGACGGCGATGATCGCCGGGTCATCAAGGGCTGGAGACCGAGAGGTGAAGGGGGCTCGAGCAGACACATCAGCCTGGTGAGAGGTGCTCGTTGGCGTAGAAGTCTCCCCCATCCGCCGAGAACCCTCACAGGTAGGAACATGTGTGGCGGAGAGTGCCGTGATCGAAGTCAGGTTACGGTAGGTGAGAGACTCGAAAAAGAGCGTGTCGCGTGACTCAATGACGTGACGACGAGTAGGGTCCCAGAAGCGCCAGGCCTTCGACCGCAGGGAAATGCCTATGAAGGCACACAAGCGGCCCCGAGGTGAGACCTTGGACCCTTGCTGGTCCTCGGTGTACCACACGGAGGCCAGGGATCCCAAGACGCGAGCGAGATGGAGGTCAGCACGGTGGCCAAACCAGAGCTCGTACGGTGGAATATGGTCCGGAACCGGACCGTGCGGGAAGCGGTTCCAGACCCAAGTCATGTAGGCGAGACCCTCAAAGACAATGGACACATGGAGACCGCACTCAGACTGCATAGCGCGAACCGCATCCTCCATGGTGCGGTTCCAGTGCTCGGAAACACCGTTCTGCAGAGGGGTAGCAGGAGCGGAGACCTGGTGAAAAATCTCGTGCTCAGCAAAGAACCCGTCCATCTCGCCAAGGAACTCACCGCCGCATTCCGAGCGGAAAGTATGTAGCGTGTGACGTGACTGACGCTCAGCCATCACTAGCCAGAGTTGAACCACAAGGGCGGCGTCGCTCTTCTGACGCACGTTGTAGACCCACCGCATTTGGGTAAAGTCATCAGTCAGAGTCAGAACATACCGACCCCGATCAGATAGGGACTCGATCGGAAGAGGACCGAGAAGGTCTGAGTGAACTAGCTCGAGAGGCCGAAGAGCTCGGGAGCGAGAGTCAGGGTAGGTGCATCGGTGCATCTTCCCCTGATCGCAAAAGAGACAGTCGGTCTTGGGTGGCTTCTTGAAAGAAGCCGCGTCAAAACCGAGAGCTGGCTGTGTCCGAATGAGCTTCGACACAGTATCGGAGCCAACGTGACACAAACGGCGATGAAGCAACCGCTGGTGTTTCGGAGACAGAACACCAGAGACAAAGACCCGACCAGAGGAGGAAGGAGAGCAAGGGGAGGAGGTCTGAGAGACGCTATACAGATCATCTACGACTAAGGCACGAAGGACAACACTGCTCGTGTCAGTAACAGTCACAGTCGCTGAGTCTGCGGTATGCTCCACAGAGAGACCCATCAGTGTGCAGGCACGCACAGAAAGCAGGCTGAGCTCAAGATCAGGCACAAACAACACGTCGGAAGGGTACAAGGGGCCAGACGGACCGTCGAAACATACAACCCCAACACCATGGACTGGCAAGGACTGACCAGACCCTATACGGATGGAACGGACAGACGTGACAGGACCGAGAACAACAAAATCACTGCAACGACACGTCATGTGATGAGCGGCACCAGAATCGATCATCCAAGTGCCACCGGAGTCACGACTGGTGGACGTCACTATACAACTGGCGATGGAACACTCGGCATCAGAGGGACGCTGAGCCGTCAGTGGGGAGGAACGACGCAGGGCACAAAGATGAGACTCATGAACCCAATTGGTGCAGTCAGGCCCATCATTATCACATGCTGACTGTGCTCCCCCACATGCGTCGTCACGACCCACAAGAACGGACGGACACATAGTCTATGGACCACCCAATGATGACAACACAATCGCACCTCCCTGAAAGCGGAGCGCCAGAAGGTGTCAGAGCTCAGCGATGGTGCGGTCGCGTGGGTCCGGATCAGTGCTACTCGCCAGTGAGGGAGCGGGAACAGCTGCAGTCGTGATTGCCACGCGTCCGGAGGAAGACGAGGATGACATGATGGACGTGGAACGGAGGGCGTGAGCAGCCTGGAGCCCACGAGTGATCCACGCTCAGTTGAGCGGCTGCTGGCACTCGGTATAGCGATGGACGCCTCCACAGTTGTAACAGTGAATAGAACGTCCACTTCTACCACTGGATGACGACTGCTGCTGTGACTGCTGCTGACATGATCCACACTTCCCCTTCCTCTTCTTCCCCTGAGCTGCTGCTGCAACACCCTGTATCTGAGGGGGTGTGGGCGGGGCCGAAGAGGAGGAGGAAGATGAGGCCGTGATGGAGGATGAAGAAGGAGACTGCAGGAGGGAAGATGGTGGTGATGCGACGATTGCTGCAGCAAGAGAAGTCTCCTGATGGGCCACGGCTGCCTCGCGGGCTAAAGTCACCTGGAGGAAGAGCTGATGCGCCCAAAGGAGAAGCTGCAGAGTGGCTGAAAAGGGCTCGAGGACAGCGACGCTGTACCGTGTGAAGATGTCAGTGTACTCAAGGCGAACTACGAGCATCATCGTACGGAGTGCCCACAGCTGTGTGCCTCCTGAGGTCCAAAGGCGCGTGTAGATGCGCATGGCGTGTCGCCAATAATCAGCTACAGGCTCTGCAGGCCCCTGATGGAGAGAGTGGAAGGCACGAATGTGTGCTGCACGAGTGGCGTGCGTCTCTGCGGCCAGCAGGGATAAGACCAGATCCCAACCTCCGCGGGGATCGGCGCCGGTGCCTGTGCCGGTCTCGCCAAGGAAGGGGCGGAAATCGACGACGGTCTCGCGTGGCATGGCATATAGGAGTCCACGCATCGTCCTGGCTGCTGTCAGCACCTGTACTGGGTCTGTAGGCTGATACGGGCTGTAGTAGTAGGGCCACACTCCCTCTGAAGTAGCCCAAACCTGAAAGAGGATCGCCCAGCAGTCAAAACCGTCCACACTAATGTACCGTGGAGGTGGTGTCTCAAAGTCCTTGGGTTGCCGCTCCGTGGGGAGAACAACCGCAGGCTGAGGAGGACGAGGGATGGGGAAGCCTCCTGGAAGGGGATAGTCACCGGGATAGTCGGGTGACGATCGTATCGGAGGAAACCAAGGAGATCCGGTGCCCGTCTGTAGCTGACGAAGGCGCTCCTAAAGAACTCAAATCTCATGATCCGAGGAGTCGCCTGTGATGCCTGGCATGAATGGATCATCATCCAAGAGGTCAGGAGGTAGTGGGTCAGGTCTAGCTCTTGTCACGGGTTCCTGAGCCGACTGCTGTGTAGAGACCGCGACGCCGGCAGCTCCCTCGGAAACCTGCCCTGGGATCGTGGACTGGGCATGCAAAAGCTCAGTCAGTGTGCGAATGGCATCAGTCTGCTCCCGCTGTAGACGACGCATCTCATCCTGCTGGCTCCGTAGGTCCCCAATGGCCTACGAGCGTGGGCTCAGGACCCCAGAAGAAGAGGAGGAGGGATCACCTGTCCCCTTCCCCTTGTAGTCAGACGAGTTCATGTCGCCTCTCAGTATGGGTCGACAGGTCAGGTTTTTCGGATTTCAAAAGCGCCAGCGTTTCTCGAACAGTTGAGACTCTGGCAACTTTTGACTCTCCGGCCAAAAATTTGGCTAAGTACGGTGCTGACGTCAGCAGGTGGTTGCCGACGTCAGAACGACCTGATGACGTCAGCAAGCAAAAATGTGTAGTTACCCAGATATTTCCTAGGCTAAATGTGTGAGAGCAAGCAACCACGTGCGAGAGCCACACGACGCCATGGATGCGGAAAGCTTGCCTTCATTAGCTCAGGTAGAACCAAGACAAGGAGTGGGGGGAAGCGAGAGAGACTTAGCATCCGGTGAGTGTGCACTCGCCACGGGCATCACACCCAAGCGAGCACACACCGCCACCCAGGGGTCGGGCCCGACCGCTCGGCACAAAACCGAGACAGCGGCTGCTCACCAGTGCGTGGGTGAACCCGGCACAGTGGCCCCCTAAGGATCAGCACCCGGGAAATGCAGCTCCCCTAGAAAACACTCAAGGCAAGCAACATGATGCAGGGCACGCAGTGAGAAACGTACGGGCCCTAGCATCTACCGCATCTCAGAGTCAAAGTGTATCAACGAGGATCAGACAATGGCCACATGTGTGTCAAGAGTTGTCCCTGGGTCCAGCAGCAGCAGCAACACGAGAACGCCCATGGTTCCTGCCAGGGCTGACACGCCTGTAGCTTTCCCAGGTAGGGCCATTGTCACTCAATCTGTATAGGTGTGTGCAAGGTATGTGGAGGCAAGAGGGCACATAGTTGTGAGTGGCCAACGAACTTCAACACTCCCCCATGACCCGCAGACAACCAACCCACACACGCATGAGCACCACAAGGGAATCACGAGAGGTGATGGAGACATACTGGACCAAATCAGCCTGGATCATGTGGACAGATAAGACCAACAGAGTGAA
>SZWC01007795.1:18921-32726 GCA_023375785.1 Penium margaritaceum | reverse complement strand
GGGGGGGCGAGGGGGTGGCACAGGATTGGGGTGCTCATGGGTGACCGTAAGACTCTATACAGTCCTGGCCTAGCTTAAAACATTACTCCAGAATCACTTGTCATCCACCCTTCAAATACTTGCCACTGTGGACCCCTTGACAGTCTCTTCTACAAGCTCGTTTCTCTTCTTTCTAAGAAAAGAGAATGCCGCCACGGACTGGCACAAGCACGTGCTGGAGTCATGCGGCCACCCAGGGCACAGTAGGGTGGAAAAAAGAAAAGAAAGGTGTTGAATGTTGGGTGCCAAAAAGTGACCAAAGTGGGTTGCTCGATGAAAATCATCAGGCAAAAATGTGAATAAAGGATGTTTCCCTGGTTCCGTATCAATGTATGGAACTCGATGTGGAGTTCGTTTGAGGGAGATGTGTATACTCAAGGTTTGGTGGCAATGGGTCCAGTTCAAGTGACAGCTCGTGCACTACCAGCACCAATGACGGCCACAATTACTGGCCATGGAGGTTTGGAGCAGCCTTATGGATAGAAGGGTGGCTGGAGGACCTCCAGGGAGCTTCAATGAACGTCCCCACCAAGATTATTGGTTGTGCACATGGCAGGGATGGTTATTCTCTTGTGTGAGAGTGTGTCTACCACTCATCCCGCTAGGCTAGGAGTGTGCTAGGAGGTGAACTTTGACTGAGTGGTTCTTCCATCTCCATGTCGAAAATGAGTCATGCTTAGGCTTGTTAGAAAGTTATGCTAATGTACTCTCTCATCCATGAGTCAAACTAGCCATTTGTGCTCTCTTCAAAACTTCACACGCTTCCATATTCTTGTCTTTGTTGTCTACAACGTGTCTCTCACATACAATTGGTCCTGCCTAGCGGCTTTTGGTGAGCTTGATCACCTCCCTTGCACACTAGAGTGTGATTGCTTTTGATTTTAGCAGTGGTATCAGAGCCAGAACAAGGCCTTGCCTTGTCCTTGAGGCATCCCTTGCACACTGGTGTGTGAGAGAGGCCGTTTGCGGCCCAACATTACTGTCAACATGGCAACATCCGCTTCCTTGGTGGCCGGCGTGAACATCGCCAAGTTCAAAGGCAAGAACTTCAACTAGAGTAAGAACATGAAGATGGTGCTGATGGAGAAGGGACTATAGAGCCACGAGAGTGAGGCTGACTCTGTTGAATCCTCCCACTCCGCTGCCAAGGCCCGTACCCACTGCGAGAAGCAGGACCGCTCCCTCACCAGCACCTACCTCCACCTCGCCAAACTGCAGCAACTCCTTGTCCGCGGTATCCTCACCCCAAGAGAGGTTTGGAGCAAGATTGAGTCCACCTATGCTTCCAAGTTAATCCCCATGAACATGCAGCTGCGTTGCCGCTTTGACACCGTGATGATGGATGAGTCCGGCTCCATGATCGATTATCTCAACATGATGAAAGCATTGACAGACAAGCTTGCTGCGATTGAGGACCATGTCAAGGAACGTGTTCTCGTGATGTCCATTCTTTTTTGCCTTCCTAGCAGCTACACTCCTCTGATTATTGCCCTGGACCAGCGTGCTGACAAGCTCTTGCTTGATGACATGGAAGAGAGCCTGCTGTTTGAGGAGGACCGTCGCGAGGGAGAAGGAGGAAGTGCAATGGATGTAGCCCATGTTATCAACATGAGTCACGGAGGTGGTGCTGCATCAACCAACAGTGGTGGATGTGGATGAAAGAAGAAGGGAAAGTGCCACTACTGCACGAAGCCAGGTCATTGGTTGCGCGAATGCCGGAAGAAGAAGGCAGAACTTGCGGCTGATGTAGGAGCGGGGAAACAATCCAACGCCTCCGCCAATTCTGTTGATAGGGAGTCTGGATTCGTGAGCACCATCCGGGTCCTGCATGTCTCTTCCAACACTGCCTTGGTCTGGATCATCGACTCAGGAGCCACTCCGTACATGACCTGTCGTCGGGAGTGGTTTGTTGTCTACACCGTTACTGAACCTCGTGAAGTATACATGGGTGACAATCATGTGCAGATGGCGGCGGGAGAGGGTGAGATTGTCTTCTGTGCTTCTGTCAAGGGGAAGAACGTGGAACATTGTGTGAAAGGGTTGCTTGTTTGCATGAAATCTGCCGTGCACGCAAATCTTCCGCGAGGTAGACCGAGTCATGGACTTCCGCGATGAAGTTGAGGCGAGTGAGGGAAGTTCTTTGGGCAAGAGGAGAGAGCCACAGTTGATCCTCATTGTAGAGGGGTGGAATGGGCATCTTTCTGGGCTTGTGTGGGGCTGTTTGTGAGTGCAGGGAAGGCTGGAATTGTGCCTGGTGGTAGACCCGCGGAATTGGGTGTCCAGTAATAATGGCTTCATATTTGGGGTTCCGCGGAAGAGGCCAAACAAGGGCAGGGGGTGTCTCTGCGGATTAGGCATCTTGGGAAGGGAATTTGGGTGACTTTTGGGTCCGCGCAAGGCCTCAAAACATGGTGCAATGTTCTGCCGCGGATCTGGGTTATTTGGGATGCTATTGGAGCAAGGTTTTGGTGCGCAGAGGGCTCCAAGATGGTCAGGAGCGGAATGGGCACATTTGGGAGGGTGTTTCGGGGCTAAGGTGAGGAGGAAGTACTGCGAAATGGTGCTAGGTGCCTAACCCACGGATTTGCCTTGCCAGTAACAAAAGAGAGGCAAGTTACAATGCCGCAAAAGAGGCAGAAAGCTGCTATGATGTTGACCTGCGGATTTGCCACATTTCTGATGGAGTTCGAGTCACTTGTGTGGACAAGAGGGGTGCGGAAAGAGGCCTCCATGTGTATCCGCGGATTTGGTACATAGAGAAGAGGTGTGTGAGGGCGGAACAAGAGGCTCAAGTGGTGCGGACAAAGGAAAGGGTCACACAAGGTGTGGAAGTTTTGTACAAGACGCGGGAAGACAACCGGACCACAAATGGCGGGAACCACAAAGCGTAAAGAGCAAGAAGTGGCGGGAGGCGGCGCGACGAGCAAGGATTAAGCAATGGTGGCACTTGCTTTGCGGATGGGAATAAACTAGTGATAGTAGTGGGTGTGAATGCAAGGGGGGCCGCGACTTGGTGGGGAAGGGTGTAGCGGACTACATAATGGGCTTAGTTGCATCAGTATGGTGGTGGGATTTGGGCTCGTGGACTTGTGTTCAGTTGACATGAGGTAATCAAGCTAATTGCCTCACAACCTTGCCTCGCTCTCTCCTTCATCTCAGCACATTGTCACCATGGAATCCGCAAGTGAATATGAGGATTCCGAAGATGACAAAAGATGTTCCACGGAATCAATCTCAAGACTGGCATGACACAAGTGAAGAGCGCGGAAGAGTGCCCAAGTGACCACGGAAGTGGATGGGTGGCCCTTGGACAACTCTCGAGATAGCGGAAGGAAGGTTATTGGGCCTCTGCCGCGTGATTTCTATGTCTCTGTCTTGGTTCCGCGGATTTTCCATGTTCTATGCTCTAGCGGAGCCCTGAAATCCATAAAAAGGGTGTTTCCGCAGTAACTAATGGGTGGGACTGCGGAATGGGCTTGTTTTAGAGGTGTAGAGGGTGTCAAATCCGCGGAATAGGGGCTGCAAAAGTGGGCCATGTGTGTATCCGCGGAACTTCCATGTTAGTGACTCTAAGGGGAAGCCAAATCCGCGGAGCAGGGGCTGTGGAAGTGGGCCATGTATGTACCTGCGGAATTTCCATGTCAGGGACACTAGGGGGGAGCCAAATCCACAGAAAAGGGGTGTTCCGGGAGGGGGTGATGGAGTTCCGCGGACTTGCCATGTGAGAGGGGTGATGTGAAGGAAGGAAAGACCACTTGTGAGTGATCAATTGTAAAATTGCGTCATGGTGAATGTGGGATGAAGTCTTATGGTGTGCGGAGGAGGAGATGTGCGGAAGACAACATGGAAGGCGCGGAAGTGAAGTGACAGCGCGGAACAATGACGAGCGCGGCACAAAAAGGGCTACCAGTGCTCCATGTTCTGGGGCTGGCAGCAAACCTCCTCTCTATTTCCTCTCTCATCTCCCAAGGCCTGCAGGTCCGCCTTGAGAATGGTGGTTGCACCATCTCAGCACATGCGGGCCAGGTGCTTGCAAAAGCGGATAATGACGATGGCCTCTACCATCTTTTCATGGCATCAGAGAAGGGAGCTTCTTCAGCAGCAGCTGCGAGTGTGGGAAAGAACGAAATCAACATGTGGCATCGCCAGCTTGAACACCTCGGCTTGGGCGCAATCATCTCCATGCAGCAGATGGTGCGCAGCCTACAGCTGAAGGAGGTGAACCAGCCTGATGTGTCGGCCTGCAAGAGCTGCATTGAAGTGACGCAAGCCCGCAATCCATTTACAAGGGAGAGGAAGGCAGCAGTTGAGCTTTTGTCCCTTGTGCACTCTGACGTGTGTGGTCCCATGCCAACACATTTCTTGTCTGGCAAGCTTTACATTTTTACTTTTATTGACGTCAAGTCACGAAAGACGTGGGTGTTCTTTCTGTCCAGGAACGATGAATGTTTTGACACATTCAAAACATGGGTGGCTGTTGCAAAGAATGGGAGTGGCAGGTGTTTCAAGATGCTTTGCTCCGATTACAGAGGCGATAACCTCTCTAATGACATCCGCGACTTCCTCAAGAATCACGAGATCCGACACGAGGTGACGCCACCTGCAATACCACAGCTGAATGGCGTGGCTGAGCATGCCAACGGCACGCTCATGGAGCGTGTTCGTAGAATGCTCTCGGACGCCGAGCTCCCGCCAACATTCTAGGCAGAGGCAATCAACACCATCGTGTACCTGAAAAACCGGAGCCCCATAGGTGCGCTGTAGCTCATGAGAATGGAGGATGCGTAGACAGGACGCAAGCCGACCGTCACGCACCTAAAGGTGTTCTGATGCGGTGCATTCGTCCATGCGCCTACCGAGAACCGCAACAAGCTGGATGCCAAGGGTGTGAAGGCTGCCTTCTTCGGCTATAACACCATGGGATACTGGCTGTACAACCTTGCCACAGGCAAGATTATCCGCACCCGTGCCGTGGTATTCAAGGAGGACGTGAAGCGCTAGATATGGAGCCCTATGGATACAGTCACCATTGCACCGACACTTAAGCCACTAGGAGCCGAAGAGCCTGCAGCTGAAGAGGAACGAGCGAAAGGAGGTCGTGACAAGGCAGCAAAGGGACCTGAGGAAGTGAAGCAGCCGGCAACCGAAACAGAGAAGGAGGAGCAGCCGAGCAAAGAGCAACAACTATCACAGAGGTCTGCATGCCTCAACCATGCTGTAGATGGTCCTCTGCAGCCGTTGTGGCAATTGGAGCCCCTCGCAAGCAAACAGAGACCGCTGGAGGAGCTGCTAAGCCTGTGCACTCAATCATCTTCACAGAAGTCTTCTTAACTGGAGCTCCTCTTCCTCACGATCGCAGACGATCCAACGACATTCAGCAAAGCCATGCGCACTAACAATGCAGCAGATTGGCATGCTGCACCAGACAAGGAGTAGAAGGCATTCATGGAAGATGAGACTTGGACTCTCGCGGAAGCTCCACGTGGCAACCGGGTGATTGGCTGTAGGTGGATCTTCCGGTGCAAGTGCGGAGCTGATGGTAAGTTGCTCAGGTACAAAGCACAGCTAGTTGCAAAGGGGTATGCGCAAACTGAGGGTGTAGATTACAATAAGACGTTCACACCCGTCGCAAAGTTTCCATCCATACGTGCAATCCTTTCTCTTGCCACTGCAATGGACTGGGAGTTGCACCAGATGAATGTGATGTGTGCATTTCTTAATGGTGACCTTGAGGAGGATGTGTACATGGAGTAGCCAGATGGGTATGTGGTGGAGGGGCAGGAGGATCACGTGTGCAAGCGTCTGAAGGCACTCTACGACCTGAAGCAAGCACCGCGTGCGTGGTACCACAAGATTGATGAGCAGCTGGCTAGCCTTGGTTTTGTGCGCAGTGAGGCAGATTATGCAGTCTATGGGCGCACACACGATGGAAGCCAGGTCATCATCTTGCTTTATGTTGATGACTTTCTTATTGCCTCTGGCTGAAAGCCTCTCCTTGAAGATTCTAAGCAGCCCCTTGCAGCCAGGTTGGACATGAAGGACATGGGAAAGCTGCGCTACTACCTGGGTCTCGAGGTGAAGCGTGATCGGTAGCAGCAGACGTTGGAGCTGTCGCAGAGCACTTACGTGAGCGACATTGTCAAGTGCTTCAACATGGGAGGTGCACGGAAGGTGGCGACAGTGCTGGAAGTAGGAGCAAATCTAAGCATAACGCAGGCTCCTTACGGCAAGCATCATAGTAGCCGCATGGAGGCGGTACCATACCAAGCATTAGTCGGGAGCCTCATGTATGCAACTGTCGGCACGCACCTGGACATTAGCCAAGCAGTGGGAGCAGTGAGCAAACTCTGCTCTGACTCGGATGTGCCACATTAGGAGGATGTCAAGCGCGTGCTGCGCTACCTCGACAGTAGCAGCAGCCTTAGCCTCACCTTCAACGGCAACAACAACCCCATCCTCATTGGCTACAGCAATGCAGATTGGGGCGGAGATCTGGGCACAAGGAGATCGACTAGTGGCTTTGTGTTTTTACTTGGAGGAACACCAATCAGCTGGAGGAGTAAGAAGCATGAGTGGGTTGCTCTCTCCTCCACCAAGGCATAATAGATCGCTTTGAGCGAACCAGTAAAGGAAGTAGTGTGGCTGCGTGAACTGCTGGTGAGTCTTGGGCAACAGCACAAAACTGCAACAACCATCTACTGTGACAACATGGGTGGCATCCGGCTCACAAAGAATGCAGAGTTCCACGCCCACACCAAGAATATCGACCTGTGCTGCCACTTTGTCCTGAAGCTCGTGGCAAAGGGGGTGGTGCACATCAGCTTCTGCCCCTCCAGCATGATGCTGGCAGATTTCCTGACCAAGCTGTTGGCAGCACATCGCTTTCAGCAGCTGAGGGCACAGTGTAGACTTGTGTGATTTTTACTCTTGCAAAGTGGGAGAATGTTGCATATGGGTTGCCAAAAAGTGACCAAAGTGGGTTGGTTCATAAAACTCTTCAGGCAAAGCAGGCAAATAGGGGATGTTTTCCTGGTTCCATAGCAGTTTATGGAACTCCATGCGGAGTCTGTTTGAGGGAGATATGGATTTTCAAGGTTTGGTGGCAATGGGTCCGGTTCAAGTGACGGCTCTTGGACTACCAGCACCAATGACGGCCACAATTATTTGCCAGGGAGGTTTGGAGCGGCCTTCAAGGTAGAAAGGTGGGAGGATGACCTTCAGGGAGCTTCAAGGAAGGTCCCCACCAAGATTAGTGGATGTGCACATGGCGGGGATGGTAGTTTTCTTGTGTGAGAGTGTGGCTGCCGCTCATCCCGCTAGACTAGGAGTGTGCTATGAGGTGAACTTTGACAAAGTGGGTTTTCCAGCTCCATGTGTAAAATGAGGCAAACTTAGGCTTGTTTGAAAGCTCTCTAAGATTACTTTCTCATCCACTAGTCCAACTAGCAAATCACGCTCTCTACACAACTTCACACGCTTCGTGTTTTTGTCTCTGCAGCCTACAACTTGTATCACACACACAATTCGTCCTGCCTAACGGCTCTTGGTGAGCTTGATCACCTCCCTGGGGCCTGCCTTTGATTGTAGCAAAAGGAACAAGTAGACAAGAAACTGGGGACATTTATTTCAGGAGGGGACTTCATCCTGCTCCTCTTCTAGATGGTCCATGCAATACAAGTTGGACAGGGCCAAAGGACCCGGAGGCCAGGCCTTGTTGGCATTGAGAGATGTATTTTTCTGAGGGGAAAATCCAATTCAATATCTGGGCAAGCACAATACAAACTGGCCACGACCTTTGAGCTACTTTCCGTGTCGGCCAATTGTCGCTCGCCGCACTCATCATCGAAGCCACTGGTTGTGCAGTTGAACATGTTGCAACACACTTACCGTTCTATGGGCACAGTTTTTTTGCAGATCACAGGTCACGTGCAAGTTGCTCCCTTGAGGCTCAGAATTACCTTTGTCACTAACCTTCCATATTGCCCACCAGTTTAATGGTCCTGGAATAGGAACAGCAAAGCAATGGGATCTGCATATGGCTGGAAGTNAATTGTCGCTCGCCGCACTCATCATCGAAGCCACTGGTTGTGCAGTTGAACATGTTGCAACACACTTACCGTTCTATGGGCACAGTTTTTTTGCAGATCACAGGTCACGTGCAAGTTGCTCCCTTGAGGCTCAGAATTACCTTTGTCACTAACCTTCCATATTGCCCACCAGTTTAATGGTCCTGGAATAGGAACAGCAAAGCAATGGGATCTGCATATGGCTGGAAGTAAATATCTTGCAATGACCATCCCTCGATGCCCATCTACTTACAGCATGGGCCTGGCACGGCCACTCCCATTCTCCATGAGTTGTTAGGCTGTACGTTGTCATTCCTGCTGCTGCAGCTTGTGGCTGGCCAGGATCTCCGGTGAAAATTTGCATAGCTGAAACCATCCCAGTGATTGGAGAAGGTCACCACATGCCAGGGAACACCACCAGGAGCGTGTTTTTGGTGCCTGTATACATGTGGATATGTGGATCATGGACAACTCTTGAACCGCAGTCGGGATCCCAAGGTCCAATTTTGTATCTGACACCCTTCCTGTGGGTTTAAACACATGGATCCAGTCCATATTGGACCCTCCTTTGTTCTGTTTGGAAAGGGAGAGGTGCAATCATCTTCTCTCCCAAGCCGGACACGGCCCACTTCCTTGGACATAGAGTACCGACTCTGGCTGAAATCACCTCACCATTGTTTCTCCGTTCCTGCTGGTGGGCAAGACGCATCATGGTGTCTTGGGCGAACTTATGGCCATGTCTATGACTTGGTTCCTCCTGGTCCAATGATTTCAGGTACTTTACCGGGCTGTATTGCTTCTAGGGTATGAGACTTGACCTAGGCTACAGCATAGCTGCAATGGAACATGGCATGCACTTGGAAATGGTAGCAGCTCACCCGTTGTGGTCACTGGACTCAACCACGTCCAGAATCTTTGAGAAGCCCACACCACACAGCCCAAACTAGACGTCACCTCTGGGCACTGCCCCTTTGTACAACCCAATCAGCCTGAATCACTTTCTGACACTCTCCCACTGCATTGGCACTTGCCCCATAAGAGTTTCTTAGGCACTCGGGTCCATTCTGCAAGCTTTTTTAAGGGAAACCAGCCCTACTAGCCCCTCTAATCCTCCTTTGATTCAGAGGACGACTATCAGCTGGTTGGCAATCCCCCACGATAGGTGGAGCACTTTGGATTCTTCAATACCCTTCACAAAGTATCAATATCCGCTTGATGATGCTTATGAGTACAAGAGTGTCAGAAACCTAATCACAGTGTGTGCAGACTTCATCCAAGCAAGCACAAATGTCTTTTTCCGTAGGTCCATGTGTGCGACATTAACTATGTCAGTTACGGGCTTGTTGTAAGAAACAGCAACAAGAATGCCTGAAGGATAGAAGACGTCATGTGCCATGTTGCCTTCTCAAAGTCCAAGTCGGTGCCCAAGTCGGAAGTCTAAAGTCAAAAGTCGCCCATTGCTGAGCCAAGTCGGAAGTAGTCATTTTGGCCAGAAAACAGTGGGATAGGCAATGGAACATTGTGGACAAACTTAAATGAGGCCTTTGTACCAATATTTACAGCTTCACTGAATTTAGGTGTTGTGTAATCTACTACTGTGCTTACTATGTGTTCAGCAATTCACTACATTACTTCATGTTTTGCACTTTACCACTTTGCTCACATCATTCCTTACTGGGGTGGGAAGAGAAAAAAGATACTAGTGGAACAACATAGGCAAGAGATGGCACTGAAAAATCATTTAAAATGCATGTTATACCATTGGCTGTGTGACAAGTCAAGATAAGCTTTGTATCCGAGTCACACAAGTGGAAGGTAGAAAACCTGACCAAACAGATTCAATGCATAAGTCCTAGCCACGGTGTGCCCTCCTGCTGCGGCTTGGAGAAGCAGCTTGGCCTATGGCAACAGCAGTAGCAGGTGCTACTGCGGAAGCAGCTGCTGCTGCAGATGTAACCGAGCGTGTTACAGCAGCTTGAGTACGTGCACCTGCTGCATCCTGTGAGCAGGCTGTTGCAGAAACGGACCGGGAACCTGTTGTAGATGTTCGGATAGCAGCTCTTGCTGCACCACTTGCATCTTCTGCAAGTAGTGCTTCTAAGTCCTTACGCTTCCTCACACCCCGTCGTATAATCCTAACAACTTCCTCCACGGCTGGAGTTCCAGCTGCCTCTTCCTCCATTTCATTCCCACCATCCCCACCGTCATCGCTCCCACCTTCACTGAGCTCTTCAATCTCCTCATCCAGCTCATCCTCTTTGTCTGTGTCAGAATCATCACCACCCAAAACCCCTTCATCCTGCCCATCACCGCATGTAGCACCATTGGTTCCTGCCCCTGCTGTTGCCTCCAGCTCATCTGTACTATCCTGTGATCCTGCAACGTCAAGGTCCCAGACATCTTCCTGATCCCCTTCCTCCAACTCCCCATCAACGTCGCTCCCACTTTCTGCTTCTTCCTCTCAAGCACAGCCCTTGACCACGTTTGCGAGCTTTGGTCCCTTCACCTTGCCTCTAAATCGGGTCAGTCGCACGTTCACCCTCACCATAATTTCAATTGTTGACGTGTTGACCCTGTTCCTGCGAGCTGTCTGAATGAGCTCATGCTTGCTGAAAACACGCTCATTCACAGAAGAAGTGCATGGCTGAGCCAGGATGCACATGGCCAAGTTGCGG
Source organism: Penium margaritaceum (assembly GCA_023375785.1). Lineage (NCBI taxonomy): Eukaryota > Viridiplantae > Streptophyta > Zygnematophyceae > Desmidiales > Peniaceae > Penium > Penium margaritaceum. The sequence goes on along the minus strand of SZWC01007795.1, from coordinate 21,946 downwards.
AGTGTAACCATCCAAGTCAAGTGCCGTGCATGCTAGTGGTATGCCGCCACCTCACCAGTCACCACCTTTGCCACCGCCTGCTTTGCCCTTTCCACATCTCTCTGCCGTTCTGGGTCATCGTCCACCGTCTGGCGGCCACTTGAACACGCATCCAGCTGCTCCTCCAGCAGCACGTGCTCACTTTCAGGCACAAGTGCATTGACAACTTGATTCCACGCCTCAACAGTCTTCTCATCAGCATCAAACTTATGGCCAAAGTGCTACGGATGGATCCACCGAGCAGCTGCAAAAATAGGGCAGTTCATCTGCCTTGTCCACCTGTCCAAAAGACATTCCATGGCAAACTTGACCCATGCAGGGTTGCAAGCTGCACGACGGTGGCCACGTGCAACACCCAAGGCTTGCAGCTGCTCCGTGGCATCAAGCAAAGCCTCGTAGATGATGCTTGAGGTGCCACCAGCAGCGTCAGCTTTGCGTAAGGCCAAGACAAGAGGCCCCATCAGCTTTGCAAGAGCTTTCACCTGCACCCAGAAAACACGCTGGCGCACCAGCTTGCAAACCTCCTTCTTGCGAGTGCAGAATCCAGCGTCACGGCCTGCTCCTCCCACCTCCTGCCACTTGGTGCTACCCACCATCTTCTCTAGAGCTGGCTGCATCAACACAAGGCGCTTGAGCATGTGAAGGATAGATGCAAAGCGGGTTGCACAACTTGGAAGAAACACCTTGCCACCACTCTCCTGCTTCATCCACGACTGCAGCACGTCCTTATTCCTGAAGAAACTAACAATCGTCTCTGCCCTCCCAATGACATTGGTTCCCCACTCCATCTTCCCAATGTCTTTCAGAACAAGGTCCAGACTGTGAGCAACACACCCTGTGAAAAACATATTGGGGTACTTCGCACGCAATGCCTTGAATGCCTTGTTGTTGGTGGAAGCATTATCCGTGATAACCATTACGACATTTGCAGCACCCACTTCAGCAATGGCCAGGTCAATCACAGATGCGACATGGTTTGCATCCCGCACCAACCCAGACGCATCACAAGAGAACGGGTGCGAAGTACCCTCAGCATTTGTTGCCATTGCAGAGTATATGGGGCGGATCTGGATGTCCAACCATTCATCCACACCCTAAGTGCACCCAAAGATCTCCCACCCATCACAAAGGGGCTGCTCCAATTCAGACAGCTCCTTGTTTAGCTGAGGAGGGAGGGTGTCTGTAATCGTCTCATGGGATTGGAGCCGGAACAATGGATTGGTGCGCCGCGCGTTGTCAATCAGCTCACGCATGGTGCGCCAGCGACAGAAGCTGATTGGGAGTGCCCCACACGCCATGACCTTGACGAGAGACTTCTGGCACTCCCTGTTCGCCTTGTTGTCAAGATGGTCATGCATGCTTGTCTGCCTGCTGCTGTTGAGGGATGCAAGGGAGACTGCAGGGTCTCCACGGAGGAGGGACATGGCTGGAGAAACTGCACGGTCAGCAGTGGTGCGCGCGCCATCTGCTGCCTCGTCGTCGGTATCACCTACCCCGGCTGCATCTCTCAGCGCCTTGCACTTGCGTTCAGCAGTCAGTTGCGCCCAGTTGACCGGGCAGTCCCTGGTTCCCCAGGCTTCACCCTCTCCATTGAACAGCTTTGGGTCTGCTCCGGTGAACCCGTCAGGAAGTGCCAGGGCAGGCAGTCCAAGAAGCACACGGGCAGCTGGAGGGGCCACCCTGCACTTCGCAATGTTGCTCAGTGCAGCTCCGTAGTGGCCCCTCATGCGGTCACTCCCACCGGAAAAGGAGTTGCCGCAAGCACCACAGTAGAACCCCGGGTAGCCGGTGGCAGTTGGAGTAGCTCTGAAAAACTTGGACAGGGCCCTGGTCGGCAGGTCATCTTGGAGTGGCTGCACGGCTGCCATACCAGTGGCTGGGTTTGGACGAACTGCAACCACAGCAGAGGCTGCTGGCTCTCTCCCCATGGCAGTGTCTTCGAGTCTCTGGAAGTGAACACAAACAGAGCTCACTGACCTGCCCTACGTTGTCGACATCCCAGGTGGGCGGACCGCTAGCTGTCCATGTGCAGGGAATGTGATCCACATAAGGATATGCCAGCGTGGAAATGGATACATGGTTCATGCACGCAGATTGCCATTGTTCCATTCGAGGCTATTGCTAGGGTGGCAGGTCTTGACGTGCTTGGCCCACTCTCATTGGAGCATGAAGTTCAGATCTCAATCGATGGCTCCTGATTGGCCAACTTAGCTGTGCTGGGCAACAACACTCCACATGAGGGCATGTACACGCATGACAACCTGGAACCATCGATATGAGCTGCCGAGAGGTCAAATTTGATGGACGGAGTGTCCAAAACTGTGCACTCACCCAAGGCTGGTTTATCCCCATTTTTCCCCGCTTAAAAATGAGTACCCAGTCTAGGTGACTGGGTGGACCGGGGTGGGTAAATAGCAAAGTCCAAGTCGACTCCACGTCAACTTAGGTCGACGTGGCGACTTTGACTTTAGCCCCAAAGTCGCCAAGTCTAGGGCAACATGGGTCATGTGTCCTGCGTAAAAAACCAGCCTGTTTATCCTCCCCTCTGTCAAGGACACCTTGGATGGTGTGCAATGATTCATAGAGAAGGTAAGCCCTGGAGGACTTGGGGTCTGGTACGAGGGGCAGCACCAGCACGGCTGCATGCAGCTCAGTGTCACCTTAGTTGAAGATATGTGGAGCAGCAACTCATGTTAAAATATTTCAGGTACCTCCCTTGCTGTTGCTAGTTATTCTCTATGGAATGATGTTGCTGAAAGGCCCTGGTCAGCATATGTCTTTGGTGTGCCTTGTACTGTTACTTTTACTTGCTCTGACCTACCTCATTGTGGCGTTTTTAGAGTTTACGTCATTGGATCACCTAAAACAGAAGCATCGGTCCAATGCATGCCACAAACTCTGAAGAATGAATCATTGTCCTGATCTCAAGTACATCTCTAGTCTTTACACGCACACCACCCTCCTCCCCCCCCCCCCCCCCCCCCTC
>SZWC01007795.1:12500-18852 GCA_023375785.1 Penium margaritaceum | reverse complement strand
CCCCCCCCCCCCCCCCCCCCCCCCCCCCCTCCCATTTCCAGAATGCAAGTACACATTTGGCACTTCCAACAAACCACACATACAACTCCACAGTTGTAGGCACTGCCGTTAGTCTTCCATGGGCCTGCTCCAATCCATAATGTTTACTTCTTCTGTTTTTCCTCCTTTTTTCACGGGATTACAACTCCTTTCTGTTTTCCATGGGATTGCAGCTCCTTTTTTCTCAGTCAATCCTGTCAGCTAGTGCATAGGCCAACGGCTTGCAGATAAGTCAAAAAGAGCTGCCCACAACAGCTTCCAGCTGGCTAAGATTTTGTTACATCCCTGCCTAAAGTTGATCACGTCTAGAATGAACTCCGCTAGATGGCCAGCAGTTTATATACATTTCTTTGCTGTAAAATAAAGGGTGAAGGCTCTGATGTAGGAGGCCATGGTTCAGGTACGAACAAGGTCAACATGCATAGGTGGCCCATTGGCGACTACCTTGGGGGCCTACGGTGCCCGTAGGATCGCAAAAGTGAATAGGACCAACCACTAAAAAATAAAAAGAAAAAGAAGGAAAACAAAATAAACCAATAAAGGGCTCGTCCCCTTTCTTCCAAAGAGAAATGCATGGGAAAAAAGGGCACATATTTTACCTACAAGCCAGCTCTCTGTGTTCCAATAGTGGCACAGGAGGCTTTGAATGGTGGCTCGATAAACTTCCTTCGTCTGGAAGGTTCTGGCCATGTTTTTCTGCTCCTCCTTGTGGAACCCAATCGAATAGGTTTGTGTGGACGGGGACATGCAAGCTTGGAAGCTCTGTGGTGCCGATAACCAGTATCGGGTGCAGGGTCAAGACACATGCAATTGAATCATGTCTCGGTACTTCAAGGGAAATTGAGCAGAAATGAAACGGATTAATTACGGTTGGCAGTGCAAGGACCCAGATCTCTACAAGGGCAGGGTCATCTGTACACCTTCCTACAGAGTGGGAAACAGACCTCTCCCACCTCTTAAGAAGGCTCCAAAGACAACCTACATCATAGCCACTGTTTGTCTGTCTGTAATGACAATTCGCTTCCGCACCTGAGGGTATCCTGGAGTGGCGGGGGGCAGGGACACTTATTTGGCAGATGATGGCGGCAATGAGGGAGAGGAGGGCATGGGAGAAGATGAGATGGTGGAGGATGAGGATGAACCCCCTTGGAAGCGGGGATGGTCATGAGGGGAGCGAGGAGAAGGGCGACTTCAGTGAGATTGTGTCGAAATTGGATAAATGGGAGAGGGGATGGGCAGAGACACTTGTGTGCTGCTCATAGTGGCCTTGTTTGAAGGTATAGAGGACAGAATGCTCTTCTCACCCTTGTACATGCATCCCATGGTTGGACTCCTGAATGCATCCCATGCTTTTTTGTTCAACTCTGAGAAAGCTTGTGCTGAATCAAGTAGACAAGTAAAAATGGTAGAAAGCTCATGCACATGCACCTCTTGCTAGGAGCAAGTGAGCCATGGCTGTGGGAAGCTCAGACCTTAGAAATGATTTGTACTGTAATGTATCTCTTTGTTTCATATCTGTACGTGCCATACATGGACCGTGCCCTCTTAAGAATAGCCTTAAGTGAGCCTTGGCGTTGTCTAGCTCACTCTCTCATGCGGGCAACAGCTTGTACGCAATGGTGTCAATTCTGCGGTGGCAAAGTGACAACTTGCTGCACTAGGAAGTGTTGAAAACCAGTTGCAGATGGTCACGGGCTTGAGCGGGGAGGAAGGAGCATGTGTGAACATCAGGATGCGATCAAAGGCATGTCTAAAGGCTTGCCATGGCTTCATCACAATGCGGGAGGCTTGGACAACGGTATTCATGGTGGTGAATCATACGTGAACCAGGAGTCCTTGGGTGTAATGACAATGTGTCATTTGACAGTTGCTGAAGTAATCGGGAATGATCGAGGCGCAAGGTTGTGTTGGCACATGGACTTGGCAATGCGCCTTCTCCTCTGCCAATGCTGAGGGTTTAGAGGCACCAAAGACCACGGAAATGCAATGTCCATGGTAATTGGCATAGCAAAACGGCCGTACATCACCAATTTACAATCGCAAATCCATCAGTTAACAATTGTTACATAAACATTGGGATATCATCTTGCAACATGACAACCACACACAAAGGTGCACAGACATGGCCATCAATGGACTTGTTATGGCATCACAAACCACATAGTCTGAAAAAGACAAAGGTTCCACACACAAACAAGTGAACCTTACTTCTGAGCCATAACAACACTGCCCTTTTCACCGCAAAACAGGGGTGGAAGGCATGGTTCAATCAGCAAACTGCAACATCGATAGTAAACGTGCTCATTGCTTGAAGACAATACGGAGGGGGGGGGGGGCATTTGAAACCAATCACTTAGAATTAATACACTCCTTGGGAAGTATTCACCATACACAACTATACACATGATACTACCGAGACATTTCCCAGCATCACAATACCTCCAAGAGAAAGATTCTAAGAACCTTTTGAGACACACAGGCTGCTTTGCTTCAATGCACATATGTTACAAAAGACTTCTTACTATGTTTATCATTTCAGTGAAGTTTCCTATGATTACAATACGGATCATACACGAAGACACTAAATAAGAATAAAACCTCATACCTTAAGAATTAAAAAATGAGCAAGTGCATTTTGTAATAAGGGAACCTTTGCCTTATGCCCCACGTGTTGGAAAGGAGTTCAGAACATACCCTTCGCATGAAAGTGACATCATCTCCATTTTGAAGAATGTTGTTTCATCCTCGATTGCCACGTGAATGATCATGTCCCGTTTTCTCAATCTTAGTCGTGCCGGGTCCAATGGGGTATGATGTGAATATGGTTTAGGGTTTAGGTTTCATCATGTCCCACTCTTCACAGAAGGATGCATATGTGACTTTGAAGGGTCATGTAAAATTTTAAAACAAATGATTGCTCTTGTCCTTTGTGTCAAAGGTTTTGTATGAGTGTTGTGATTGAAGGTTGCATCTATGGAGGGCAAAGCCCTCCATCAGCGACTTCTGCCGTTGATCATCAATGGGTCGTTTTTTTTCCATTTGAGAGGAGAATGTGTGTGGCCGGATGCACAAGGCACCGATTGCCTCTGCACAAGGAAGCTAGTTTTGCAGTTTTCTTCCCTGTTACCAGAGTTGCTTCCACGGATGACAGTTGAGACAAACCATTTATTCAGCTTCTATGAGCATTGATCGTGACATTAATCATCCGGGTTGACATTTGTTACAACAGTTTAACGCCTAAGAAACATGTTTTTATCCAAGGATATCACATTGCGTATTTCCACACGTGTTAACAAAGCATGGCCTATGTACATGAACTGTGAACATATTCAACTTGAAAAAACATATAGCAATGTCTGATCGGACAGCTTAATGAATGATCAGGAAATGTTGTTAATTATCCGTATTCAAATTGTGCAAGTTGTGTCCATTGAGGGAGTTGCATGAATGTAGAGTCGACCTAACAACACCATATGTAGCCACAATGTAGGACAGGTTGCTGCATGAATACTAGCGTGTGCAAGGTTCCGCATAGGAGCTAGCATTGTGCCACTCTTTCTGCGCACGATGGTTGTGCACAGAATCAACCCCATAGCATTTAAGTTGTGCATAGGGACTTTCAAACCCCCCATACACATCCTTGCAACAGCACTGGAATTGTCGCAAACCCTTTCAACGTGGGGTTTGTGAAACTCCATGTCCACAAGCCAGCTCATTGACGCGCGGACTCCATTCACGTGTAAACACAATTGGTGTTCTCAGTTTACGGCTGTCGTAAAGCGTGTTGAATTGAAGCCCTAAGCAAAATCATGTGAAAATGGGATCTGGTGCACAATGTAAAGGATCCATGCGATCATGCCTCCATTAACTTAAGAAACAGGACACCCCCGATTTGTTGTGAACGCAGCATGTAGGGGCTGACAGTGATCATAACATACATTTTATAAGTATGTATGGAACATATGTCCATTTATCTGTTAGTGAAATAAACGTCATGCAAGCAATGCCTACACCAGTTTAGGATTACGCCTTGTGTGCGCCCCAAGCAGAACGTAGCTCCACAATACCCCCTACAAGAAAGTAAATGGCATGCTTCCTGTACAGAAGCATTGGGGTACGCTACCATTTAATATTGAATTCTCAAAGTGAAGAGAAGCTCAGCCACTTTCCTGCACCACCGGGCCCCCAGGAACGTTTCCTGTGAGACGGGGTATGGTGAACATGTCATGGCCAAAAAATGGGTACATTAGTATGTGCCAAGCAAAATGATCCATGTACATGTTGTAGATAAAGAAGCAATTCTTATCAGAACATGAATGTGTAAATATTGAATTTGTGTGGGAGTGGTGGGTGTGTGTGTGTGTGTGTGTGTGTGTGTGTGTGTGTGCGTGTGTATGTGTGTGTCTATGTATGTGTGTTTGTTTGTGAGTGTGTGTGTGTGTGTGTGTGTGTGTGTGTGTGTTTGAGTGTTTGCGTGCGTGTGTGGATGTGTGTGTGTGTGTACATGTGCGTGTGTATGTTTTTGTGTGTGTTTGTGTTTGTGTGTGTATGTGTGCGTGCGTGTGTGTGGATATGCGTGGGTGCATGCGTGTGTGTATGCATGCGTGCGTGTGTGTGTGCGTGCATGCCTACGTGCGTGCGTGCATGCATGCATACGTGCCTGTGTGCGTGCGTGTGTGCGTATGTGCGTGCGTGTATTTTTGCATGCCTGCGTGCATGCATGTGTCTGTGCATGTTTGTATACATACATGCACACGTGCATGCGTGCGCGCATGCGTGCGTCTGGGCGTTTTTGCGTGCATGTGTGCCTGTGCGTGCATGTCTGTGTGCATGTGTGCGTGCATGCATGCATGCCTGTGTGTGTGTGTGTGTGTGCGTCCGTGCATGTGTGCGTACATGCGTGAGTGTGTGTGTGTGTGTGTGTGTGTGTGTGTGTGTGTGTGTGTGTGTGTGCGTGTGCATTTGTGTGTGTGTGTGTGTGTGTGTGTGTGTATATACTTGTGTGTGTGTTTGTGTCTGCCCTCTTGGGTACACACTTGGACGTTTTGCATCTGACAGCTCACCTACATGTGTTCCTGGTGAAGGAAGTTTCTTCTTGTGAGAGACTCTGGATGGTTGTGGCTTTGTTCTTCAGTCTTTCCCTTATAGTCAACCGTCTCTTCTTGTGATCCTTTTTCATCATCTTCTTCTTAATCTATTTTGTCCTCATCTCTTTCCTGTCCCTATTTCTGTCTATTTCTCGTCCTTATCCTATTCTCTGTTACTCCCCTCCATCATCTCCTTCCCCTCCATTCTTTCCTCCACTCTTTTCCATGAAATCTATTTCATTGGGTTTTGCCTTCGTATTCTTCTTGTTTTCTTTCTTTCTTCCTCTTCACATCCTTGTCTTTCTTGTTATCCTTCTTCTTCTCCTTCTTCTTTGTCGTCTTCTTCCTCTCGTGCTTCTCATCCTTTCATACATTAACATCTCCATCATGTTGTATTCTTGTTTTTTCTTAGTGGACAGTTTCATCATCATGACCATCATCATCATCATCAGCATTCTGACCATCATCATCATCATCATCATCATCATCATCATTTTCTTGATCATTTCAATCATCATCATCAACATCATCATTGTTGTCATCTTCGTCATCATCATCATCACCATCATCATCATCATCATTGTCATGATTATCATCATCATCATTGTGATTGTGAACTTTATTCTCATCCTCGCAATAAGAATCATCAGCACCATCATCACCATCATCATCATCATTATCATCACTATATTGATCATCATCATCATCACCATCATTATTTTCATAGGAATCATCATCACCACCACCAACATCATCATCTTCATCATTATCATTGCCGGCACCCTCATCATCCTTATCATCATCATCATCTTCGTCGGCGTCATCGTCATCATCATTATCATTATCATGTCATCATCATCATCATCATCATCATCATCATCATCATCATCATCAACATCATCGTCATCATCATCATCATCGTCATCTGATTATTCTTCCCCTTACTGTAATCATTGTCTTCTTCTTATTCTTTTGCTTCTTGTTCTTCTTATTTTTCATCTTCTTCTTCTCCTTTGTCCACCTTTTTCTCCTCCTATTTTCTTCTTCTTCTTCTTTCTGTGCTTGTTCCAACTTCTTCCTGCTGCTGCTGCTCTTCCTGTTGCTGTCCCTCCTGCTTCCACCACTACTGTTGCTGTTCCTGCTCCTCTTTCTATGCTAATTGTTTTGCAGTTCTTTTTGGTTTTAGATGTTTCTTTCCCGTCCTTTTTTGCATGGTAGTCATAATG
>SZWC01007795.1:0-7500 GCA_023375785.1 Penium margaritaceum | reverse complement strand
ATTGCTTACGTTTTCAAATGGACCCGTCATATTTGGGGACCACAGATGATATAGCAACATAAATCCCGGCTGGAGGTTTTCAATAAGAAGTCACTATTCCGCCTTCCAAAGCCGAGAGTTAACCTTCAAACCCAGCTTATTTCATGGAGGTCTTTTTTTGTGGTCAAAACAGACAGTCGTAAACCCATGATATTCATTTCTTGCCTACCCATGCACACGTTCTGAAAAAATATTCATGATTTTGGTTATTGAGTAATTCTATTTGAAAACAGGGGTTATTAGATATTTTGATTTAGATATCTACTAGATTGGCATCATTTCTTTCTTGTAGCTTTCCTTTCAGGGTTATCTCCATGCTTCATCAAACTTCATCAAACTGGCACATAGATGATGTTTAAGTGTGTTAAGTGAGAACTCAATTTTCCTCTGTCTTCAAATAATGGGGTTTTGGTTAATGTTTTCTAGCAAACATTTGATGGTGAGTTCTCAATGTTGTGTAGTATGAGCATCATTTTTGCGTGACTACGTGTGCCAAAATCACAGGTTTCCACACTGTGATCATTCAACATAGTCTAATCCATTGTCTACTGGCACATGCCACCTTGTACCACCTATGCTTTTTCCCATTTTTCTGCATCACATACCATTTCTCGTTTTACTATGATACATAATGTTGACTGCAAAGATGCTTTATTGTCCCTGTATTTGGCAGACAACAATCGTCATGATTCTGAAAAAACTTCTTTGTACACATCTTACAATCGCCACTCCTTGTACTTGTGATGGTGCTTCCAGCACATGCACATGCATCTGCATAATTTAGAGCATGGAAGTTGACCTAACCTCCATGGGGTGGCTCTCCAGCCCTCTTGTGATTTCTTGTAGCCACTGGGTGACTTCCATTTTCCATCCATTGTCTACATGCTTCTGCTCTATCCATTCCAAACATTGCTGGAGGCAGATGTTGCCATGGCACTCGTGCTGGCTACATACATATGAGAAGTTCCTAACATCAGTGGGTACAATGGTTATTGCAAAGTTGAACATGTATGCCATGCCTAGTTTCCTGCCCATGGAAATGCATTTGGACGACCAAAGCAATACCGTGGGGATTCATTGAAAGGAGGATGAACCTGGTGTTTTCGGCCTTTGTATCATTGACACCTCATGGATTGTAACTGAGTGGGAGGAGCTCAAATTCAACCAGCAACCTGAAGTGCTATAGCGCATGACACCATGTTCTCATAAACATGTTAGTCATAGATTGATGCGTTTTTGTAAAATTATCTTCGTGAGGCCATATCGTATCCCTCGAGCAAGTGGTCCACACCACCCTTGAACTTCATGGTGTCCTCTTGCGCGCGGTTAAGCCTGGTGCTTCATCCTTGTATGCCATTTTTTGGCATCCCTTTCTGGCCACTGCATATACACCTACAGGCATGTGCTTTTGTACTATGAAAACTACTGTCCCATGTAGGTTGCTTTGACAACAAAGGAGCTCCATTTTTTTTATAATCATGGCAAGGAGGTTACAAAAAGGAAACCTCCAAGGAAGAATGATCCCAATAGGGTTAGGGAAGTGTAATTCACAAATGTATTGCTATGTAACATGGATGTCACACACCAGAATGAAAGTCTGTACGTTTGCAGCTATACTAGGCCAAACCTGGGTCCATGGTGAACCAACATGGATTTAGGGGAGCTTTGCATGCTACAAGAGGTATGGTTTCTCTCTAATGATTAAAGATCACTCTTAAGAAGATACCAACAATGTTTTTTTTTTTTTTTTTAGTACACCAAAATTCACGATTGCAAAAGCAATGGCAGCAAGGCAGATACCTCCAAAAAGGCGACGTTGGTGCTTTGCTATATCTCTGGCACCAGAACACTTCACCATGCACAAACTCCAACACGTTGTGCTACCTTTGGGGAGACTCAAACCAGGGAATAAACTATGAAAACAACATTTTTTTGGGCAAAAATGTATAGAAACAAAGGATTTCATGAAGCTACGTCACTACCCAGGGTGCTGTTCCTGGTTCACGTTGTTGCAGAATGTTTTCTTTCCATGTTCTAAAACTTTTCAAAACATTTATGTGTTCCTCATTGATTTTCAGTTCAGACCTCTAGCTTCCTCAAGCTAAAAATATTGTCATCAAGTCTTGTGAGTAATCAGTGTTACTATAAGGTGTTGGCCATGACAGGAAGAAACCATTGATCCCATGTCTTTCTGTCCTCAAGCCTCCTGGCAGATATGGCGTACCTGTCCATGTCTGAATGCCAATAGGAGGGGGGAGTTTTGTCCATGTTTGCACTTGCCAGCTGTGGGAAGGCATTTGTGCATGCCAGGTGATCCACAACACATTTGAAAAACCCCTTATTGATAGTATTTGAAAAGAAGAGAAGTTTTTTAGGAAAAGACTGCAATGTCACAAAGCACCAACCGGGCTTTCTTTTCTGAGCATGACAGTGGCCACTTGTGGGAAAATACCCCTCCAAGAATATACCAAGAGGTTCAGGTCTTGCTGCTGAAAAATTGGCCACGCGGGAGGCTCAACGGCTTGACCCCCTGACAAGCAGGAGAGCTTTGCTGTCCCCGCTATCGGTGCTCCGGACAATCTGCAACGGCCGGTCCATCAGCACCGTCGGAGCCCACCAACAGAAGACCGGTTGGCCCGCCGATCCCGCCATTCACCCAAATCCGTGGCGCCTCAGTCCTCGCGTCATGAAAGACCAACGGCATTTGCGGGACACTATACGCGGACCAAGACCAGCGCCGCCACCACCAAGAGCAGCCCCAGTAGCGGCAACAAAGGCTTACCAGCGGTTACGGTGACACTAATCGCATCGCCCACCATAGACTCTAGGACTGGTACACATCCCTGTAATTTCTATGTTCTAGTTTAATCCTTATGATTCAATCTGCCTCATTCAGTTCTCTTGCCATCTGCCCGCCTTCTGGCTGCGGCTCTACTCCTCGTGTACTCTGCTTCTTGTCCGCCTTTTGGCTGCGGCAATCTTATGCTGTCTCCTGCCATTGCATGTGTGGTGAGCCCGGGTCCTTCAACTCTGTGGCCAAATACATTCTTGCCTGCACTCCGCTTGTTTGCCTTCTCTCACTCGCGGCCCACACGTGGTTGCTGTGGCTTACCCTGCTGGTCTGCCCGCACCACAGTGTTGTGGTCTCCTTTATTTCAGTCATAGCGCCCGCACCTTTGGTGCTGCACCCACAACCAGTTCTCAGCAACCTTCTTCAATCTACATCCGCGGTTGTAACTTCATCGTGACTTCTCACTGCCGCTCCGGCACCGCTAAGGACGTAGCCCGCAGTTTTGCGCTGCGGCTCACTCCATGAGCTTGCCCGTGCTTCGGAGATGCACCAACCTCATTCACTTGCCTAACATCACTGTCATGATCTCATGCAGAATCATGACAAAGTTTGTGCCTGTTTTCATCTCTTAGATTGACCATCCCTGTTTCTCAATCTTATGTTGGAGGGCAAGGCAGATGAGCAAGAGAGTGCTGGGCTGGGTTCTGATGGTGGGTGAAAACCCGGGGACGTTTACATGTGCATGTGACAGGGCTGCTGGAAAGTGTGGAGTTTGTCTGAAAATGTTACAGACGTGTTTGAAAGAGGCTCTTGAATGGCACCTTCCAAATGCCAGTGACGTTAGGATTACAGATAATCATTCAGTGCACTTAAATGTTGCAGCACCTGTGTGTACCTCTTCTACAGTTGTGGACCAATGCAACTTGAAAAAAACAATTCCATGGAATAGACTATATGTCATTGGCCAATAGTGTGATCTTTTGACAAAGTCAATGTTCCACACGGTTTGCACCCACGCTGCCCAAGAAACTCCAACTTTGCTGCTAAGCTGGCACGAGTTACCTGTGAAGAAGGCTTGAAGCTGAACGCACCATGTCCAAAGGGAGACGTCAGCCCTTGTGGCCATCAGTAGTGGAAGGTCAGTCTTTTTCTCTAGTTTGTGTAAGTTGGGAGGGTTTGTCTTTGAAAGTGGTTTCTTTTCATGTATGCCACATCTTGCAGAAGACCAAAATTGAAGTGCTGAAGGTTTGAAGGTTTTCACCATTTCAAGAAAAGCAATTTGTGTGTTTAAGAAGGCATTCAACCATTTTCTCCTTCATGAATAGTAGTAGCCCCTGTGGATTGTGAAATGCTGGTCAAGGCAAAACTTATTCCCTAAACTATGTTTCCTGATGCCCTCGATGGACTATTCGTTGTCACCCAATTCCCCAAATTGTTTACCCACATACTGTGTCATAGCCCTCCCATCAGAGCCTTGCCCTTCTAATCATATTGAACAGTGCTGGTAACATGTGTTGAGAAGATGAACTCACTGCATCCATCAGCAGTTTGCCTTCACAAATAGCCTCTTCAACAATCTAAACTATAATTCCAGGATCTTCACTCCTGTAGAACATCAAAGCAAACCGTTGAGCTTAAAAGAAGGGGTCCAGTCAGGCCTACACACCCTCACACACCACTCTCTTTACTCCCTTCTTGACATTGACCAGGGTAACCTTACACCTATTTGGCAGAGAATCCACCAGGCCTGCTAAATGAGTGTGATGTCTTGCGCCATCAGTGCGTGTTTGCACTGAGCTCGGACGGGCATGCCCCACTCTGCTTTCACACATGATCATCAGAAGTCCCATGCTTCTGTGTTGCAAGATTCAAGGAGACGTTAGAGTGTGATTCTGTGAAAACATCTCCAGAAATCTCCATCTTTGAAGAAGGTTCAGCTCCTACCAGGAACCACCTTTGTACACGTATTCTTGGTCCCACAACCTTTAGCTCTGAAATGAGCCACGCCTTATCACGGAATCATGTCACAATACCTTTGGCTAAAACACCATTGCTTTACTGTCGTACTCAGAAGTATTTATTGGAGGATGTCCATCCTCTCCCAGTTTGGCCAAGAACAGGATTTCATTCCATCTGTTCCCTCTTTTGTCCCACAGATTGGCCACCATTGATTTGCTTTCTTGTCCTTTCATCTCTGTTTTTATGATTCATGCCTCTCACTTCTCATCGCTCTGACATGTTCCTCCCTTTGCTGAAGTATCCCATGGTACTTGCTACTTCTAAGCTCACTTTCACAACGTCTCGCTTCATTACTCTGATTCTTCACTCATCTACTGCAACCATTACCTCGTCATTCCTGTCACATGTGGTCTCTTCCTTTTTATCCCTCCAACCTATATTCTTTTCCTTGTCTTCATCACTCTGATCCTTCACTCATCTAACTCTCAGCTCTCTACATGTGTCATCCTGCCTGCATCATCTGATTTGTTTTCTTGCATCACCCTTTGTTTGTTGTTTCTGCATTGTGCCTCTATTCTTTGAACAGCATTATTTCATATCAGTCCCAATTACTCTCTGCAGATGCGTCATAGAAACCTTTGTGAGTATTCCCTAGCCTCACCCTTGCTTCTCGCACTCCCTACTTTGCATGCCTGGGGGGGGGTGCCAAATTGTTTGTGCTATGGCATTGTCATCAGCAGCGCCAAGAAGCATCCGTGTGCAAGAGCTGCAAGGCAGCCCCACAGCAGTGACACAACAGCAATAGCAGAGATGATGCAACAACAAAAGCAGAGGTGTGGTGCTAGCTCTACCTGTTGTCCTCGGTGGACCCATCACGTTGTGAGACAAGAATCATCTGCAGATGCCCCATTGGCAGCATCGACAATAGTAACATGACGCTGAAACAACGGCGTCATTGGGTTCTGCATTGCACCAGAGCATGAAGATTCTTGTGGAAGCAGCAGCAAGAACCACAATTGGACTTTGTCAACTGCCGATGGCAGCGGTAAGCAGCAGCACCACTAACAGCAAATAGCAGTGACAACGATTCCTGATATTTCTTCCAATGATCAAACATTGTGTACACAAATACAGTGATCTACACAATTCCATCACAGTATTCCTCAAGGGAGAGCCATTAACAGCCTCATACCATCACAAGGTCATTGTGCATAAAAATGTTAGTGTGCATTTTTCAGTCTTTACTTTGTTCATGCCTTAGAACACCGTTTCATTGCAATAATGACTGGGGGGGGGGGGGGGGGGGGGGGGGGTNGAGAGCCATTAACAGCCTCATACCATCACAAGGTCATTGTGCATAAAAATGTTAGTGTGCATTTTTCAGTCTTTACTTTGTTCATGCCTTAGAACACCGTTTCATTGCAATAATGACTGGGGGGGGGGGGGGGGGGGGGGGGGGGGGGGGGTATCCTCAAATCAATTGCATCACTTCATTTTGGCCTCTCTCACACCCCCTAAAAGAAGCGTTTGTGAAGATGGTGCATCTGGAAATCTAGTGGAAGAAGGCGGGTGGGGGAAAGGGAGGGAATTCAAGTGTACAGCAGCATATCTGACAGAGATAGAAGTCAGTGAAAATCAGGAAGAGAAGTGAAAGAAAGACAAAATTGTGTAGAAGTTCCTTCTCCAGGTCAACGTTGATTTTGCAATGGTCAACATGGACCTCTCTACCACATAGGCTAGAAAACAAACATCAAAAGAAACAAAAACGTGGAGAAAATGTTATGAAAAATCCCATGTATTTGTTTCTTGCATGGTACAGTCCACATCCAGATGAAAGAGTTGTATTCATGTAATCAATTATTTCATAAATGCATACTTCATTCATGAATGATCACTTGAGATGTAAAAGGAAGCATTTTGTAGATTTCGTGTAAAACCTTCAAACTAGTGGACAAATCATGGGATACATCGGTAAGTCCAACCAATTCCACATGCAATGGGTATGAGGAGAGCAAGCCATCATCTATAACATGAAATCAATGCCAGTATGGGTAGTATGGCCCATGGGGTGGCTTGCCTTTTTCTTTTCCCTATCTCCTTCCTTTGACATTGATTACATAATACATTTTACATGCAGCATACGCTTGTTGCCTCTTTTCTGGAGTATCATAAACATTGTACCTAGCAGGGTTACGTGCTAGTTTTGCTTCCTTGCACGTTTGGCAGTGGAGGTTCTGTTAGTGGTTCAATCCCATGATGAATGAAATGGTATTACACCGGCTCTCAACAGTGGATGACATGCTCTTGTCCAAGTTGCTGCTAAAGCACACTTTTGGGTGGCGTGTGCAAAGTACGGTTAGTATTTATTTCCTCAAATGCAGATAACTCAACTCATGCATATAGCTACACATAGATTTATTTGTAGATTCACATACATGTAAATGGCACCAGGTTGTTTGTCTTGATCAAGCAGCCTGGAATGGAAAGGTCTGCATTGGTCCTCCATTTACGACTACAGGAAAGGATGGGAGGGCATGGAATGGTGATGCAGCAGCACAGAGGGGCCATTTTATTTGGTAACCTCTGTATGTTGTCTGTTTTGTTTAGGCTGGGCAAAGTGGCCCATATAAAAGACTCTCCCATATACCTAAAATGTGGTTTTTACTGGACAGCCAGAAACGTGGTGTGTAGGAAGGGGGGGGGGGGGGGGG